>JAAVUC010000281.1:0-15166 GCA_014898925.1 Fusarium nelsonii
TATAGATTTGATATAGTAAAAATGGTATTTATATTTTAAAATTATAGCTTAATATATTAAATAAAATAGCTTAAGATCTTTATAAAATATTACTTTTTTAATAGTATTTATAATTATATAAGAAATAATTTTATTATATTATTGTATATTTTATTCAAGCTTTTAAAAGTTATAAAATAAGCTTTTTTAAATCTGTTAGATACTAGGTAATTTACTTATATAGTTAATTCACTTATGAACTATATTATTTCAGGTATTTTAAGTAAAGTAGGGATAAAACTATACTATAGATAACTAAAAGTAGCATCTTAAACGAAGTAAGAATAGTAACAGAAGAGACAAGCTCAACTTTAACGCATTTATCGCCCTTCGGATCCATTTAATCAATTTGGACGCGGCGGCATTCGTGCTTCTTAACCTTCGGAACATTAATACTTAGGATCCCGTTCTGAAAGCTGGCGCTGACACCATCCTGATCCACATGAGACGGGAAGGTGAAGGTGCGCGAGAATTCACCGACGCTGCGCTCAGCAAGCCAATACTTCGTCTTGTCGTCTTGTTTGGCCCCCGCTTCTGGCTGTTGAGGCTGCGGTTTGTTCTGGTTGTCGCCATCGCCCTTGATAGCTCTATGCATAGCTGGGCCTTCGACAAAACCTGCAGGAGGGGTTCCTGAGGTGTAGGTTCGCTCGGACTTTCCGCGAATGACCATTGTGTGCGGCTCAGTAAACTCGATGTTCACTTCCTTCTTGTTCATACCAGGAAGCTCTCCATAAAGTTCATAGGCCTCAGGGGTCTCACAAATGTCAAACTTAGGCTGCCAGTGGATCATTCCAGTGTTGTGAGTTCGCTGGTCTCGTCGCGAGTAGGTGTCATAATCGTCAAGAAGTCTGAGGAGGGGGTGAAAGGAGGAATCAGAGCTATAGAGGCTGCGAGGGAACAGCGCCATTGTGCGTACTCTACTGCCAATGAAATATGGAAAGATTCGCCTGTTGATAAGTAGACCCCATGCAGCCTTGCTCGCTCGTTGAGAAAGTAGTGATCTGTAGGGAGACATCGAACTCTTTTATAGCTTTATTGTTCTAAGGGCTAACTGATGAGGGTATCTATAACATTATAGGAGTATAATTCTTTATGCTTAGCTAGAGTGGAGGCTCTGTCTCTACAGGAAGGGTTTTCTTGCCGTCAATGCGCCGCAAGCTCAATATGATCTGACATGATCTGATGCTATGCTTTTAAAGTTATAGGTGCCTCCAGATGCACCGGCAGGATGACCCAAGTACGAACGGTAGGGTCATGTGAATTATCTGACCTCAAAATAGTGTTGTTTTCATTGTAATAATGACGTGATTTCTTATCGACTTAATTATCTGGTATGTGATTCAAGAGGAGTTAGTTGACACCCACACACAGCTTCTCTATTCGACCGCTGTATTACCCCGCGATTTCCATCACGCCATGCCAGACCTCCGGCCCAGTCAGTGGCGTAAACTATCGCATGATAAGCAGTGAGTCGAGGTGCAGCAGTTGTGTAAAGGGCATTCGGTGATTGTTCTCTGCGGACTAGTCGCATGATCTAGTCAAGCAACACCAACAGCTAGGAGAGGCAGTAGCTATTTGATTCACTACTATCTCGCCGTAGCTATTCTTGAGCTAAACCCACTAAGCGTCGAAACTGTGCCGTTTTACCAGCTTTGTGTACCTAGTCCTGGGCATGTTTTCAATTGTTATTTGGCTCTACAAGCCTAACCTGAAAACCAAAGAGGTTTAAATAGCATTGTTCTTACGTATTCCTGTCCACTCTCATATACAACATGCCTCTAGGCCTGGAAAGCTGCCCAGAACCCGTTGTCGAATGCATTGTTCAGCAGCTAGACCCGGACAATGTTCGCAATCTTCGCCTTACCTGCAAATCACTTACCTCAAAATCCTCTCTGTATCCTTTCAGGACGTTCCTTCGTTCGAAACACATCAACGTCACGGCTGACGCTCTACAAAACTTTGTTGAGGGCATTCGAGCTTGGGATCTTCGATGACTGAACCAGGACCTATGTCTTATAGGTATCGTCAACGAATACGAATACCAGAAAACAGAGAGGCAAGATGATTGGCAAAAAGAAGAAACGAGGACAAAAGATCAAGTCAATCTACTTAGCCAAGCATTCAACGCACTTACAAAATGTAACAAGAACGGAAGTCTTCGGTTGCTTGCATTACGAGTAGCCATTGCTCCGAATGTTGAAGAAATGACCTTACTTGACGATTCAGGGCCTTTAATCCCCTTGCAGAAGAGTCCGTGGCTATGCACAATGCACATATTTAATACGGTTGTATCGGCTTTAGCCGCGAACAGCTTGCGCATTGACGGCCTCAACATCTTCGGTGAACAAGATATACGGCGTCCTAGCCTGCCCTGCGACCAAATTAATGCAATGGACTGGAATGAGGCTGGTTTCTCCAACTAATTCGCAATCCTAAAATCATTATCAATAAGCCTCTCCGCTCGGGTTTGCGTGTTTCGTAGAGGTCTACAAGAGAACAAACAGAACGTGGGGCGGTCGTTCAAGAAGGATGCGACCGTGGTACAAGCTGAACCTGAAGATGAAAACGACTTGATCGGTCTTGCAAGGCTCCTTCGTTTATGCAACGAACTTGAAAACTTGGAAGTAGATTATCTTCGGATCCCGACAGGTTATTCGACCTTGATCGGTCATTTCTACTACAAAAACATTCTACAGCGCATAGTCGAACTTGATAGGCTACCCATCCTAAAGCTTTGCAAGTTTTCTGGGATTTCTGCTAAAGAGGCGGCTTTGCTTGAATTTATTCAGCGGACAAGACTCCGTGAGTTATCACTCAAAAGGGTAATACTACGTACAGGAACACTTCAGTCAACCTTCGATTACTGTACCAGCAGGGCGGCAAGTATGACGAAGCTACACTGTGACACTTTATATGAGATTTCATATGAGAGGCCTCATCGCGTGGAATATGATTTTCTTTGCCGGTGGCGGAAAGTCTCGACTTGGTTTTCCTTCCGCATCCGCTACTGAAAGGCTGGACCGAGAAAGGGGAAAGCGTTAGGACTTCTATCACTTATTATACCTCACTCCAAACGGCTATCGACGATCCTTGGATCCCAGAATGGAGGAGGTTCAGTCGCACGGAAAATAGCACATGGTTGTGAAAATTTAATCTCTATTCGCTTCTTCCTTTCTGCAACAGAAGTCGCCGATCAAATGTACGTTGCAGAATAAAGCACGCTGAAGCTCTTATGGTTCTAACTGTGGCGAATCAGCAATTTCTGTCCGGCATTGTGAATAACAAATCAGGACGATGTTTTAGCTAAACCTGTAGCCAGCATGGTGATTCAATGTCATATTTGTCAGCTTGACCAGCTGTACTGCCATGACACAACTTTGAAGCCGATATCAAGTTCTCGTATCAACTACATACCGGCCCACAACCTCATCTTTAAGCGTCATATCGTAAACATAACAAGTCCCGCGGAACTTGCTAATATGCTCCCATCAAACTGTGAAGGATGAACAAGGAAGAAAGTCATCATATGGCTGATGGCTAGCCACGAAGCCAAAAGTGTAGTCATATGACTTCGACCAGGCAATACTAACTCTGCTTAATGGATTTAAGTTGAGCCATGAAAGCTTGTACTGGCAGCAAAGGTGACCGTCCGTGAGGTCATAATTACTTGGTATTGGTAAAACCCTATTGGTTGTGCATTTTACGTGTCTGTTCTGACATGTGTACGCTCTGATGGCATAAAATAAGACACGCACAAGGGACAGGTATAATGTTGGTCTAGGTACCATGGCGTAATGCAACCTGAATGAAATATATGCCCACACGGTAACCGACGGACGATATCACCATCCTCCATTATTTCCAAGCAGATAGCGCTATATAACAAGAATAGTTAATTTAGGAGCAAAACTTTCCGTTTCTTTGAGTGGCTTACCAGATAACGAGGGCGTCGGGCCAGGCCGAATGTTCTCCTAGGCCCTCAGTTTCCACCTCAGTTGTTATATGCTTATACGTCCGCGGTGGAGCTATTGGATCAAGTTGCTGCAAATTGCTAACCCAAGAGTCTGTGCTGCTGGATGATTGGGCGCCTTCAGACTCCCTTGAGCTTGCCAGCGGATTGTTACTAGGGACTCTGAATTTAACGCTTCCTAAATATCAGTTCTGGTGCTATATGCTGTGTTTTGTCGACCAGGATACGACATACTCATACAGAAGAAAGATGTATAAGATAAAAAAAAACACGATAACAATGATTGCGGGGAGCCATTGGAGCCATCCTCCGATTTGAAACGCCGGGGTTTGTTCGTCTTGGCTCGGTGGGGTATTATTTAATATTATCATAATCCCTTGGTGGTTTCTTGATCAGAGTACTTTATCTATTGTTTTAAAATGCATAGGGCGCGTAATTGTCGGGTTTATATTACGATCCGCACCTTTTAGCCTATATCAAGCTCACGTTGCTTAAACTTGCCGGTCGTATTTGTGCGATGTGACTATAGTTCGCCATTTACATCAACCTGTTGTGGTCTGATCCGGAAGGTTTATGATAAAGCCTCCACCCACACTTCTCATATTTTTGCATGTGATCTTATCCTCCTCCTGTCCAGGCCAATCAGGCCCCAGCCGCAACAACCCTACCAGACGCAAGCAGCCACCATTCGCCGCCAGAAGCTGTTAAATCGGCAGAAGCAGGTTTAGCACTGCGTTTCCTAGCATGAGGCTGCGGATTAAGAGAAGGCTAGGTCACCTCACATGAGTACACCTACAGTAGACTAGTGCACTGTAAATCCAAAGAATGGAGTGGCACTCAGATAGACAATCGATCAACAAGCACAATTCGGTTTAACAAGAGTGGCGTAGTGACATGCTCTCGGCTGCATCTGCCATATGATCAGATGAACATAGTCTGGGCCATTGTCTCGCCATCTCGACACATCATCCTTACGTACGATTCAAAACAAAAAAAACCGTCCGAAGTGTCGAATCTCTCGCCCCTAAGCGCAGCTTGGACCCAGAACCTAGTTCAATGCCTGGCAGGTGCAAGAAATCCGGCTTGTTTTTGCTCGATGAACGACTAGTTTGCCAGGGCTCCACTATGTAGTCAATCAGTGATACCAGGAAAATATGCCCAGAGCGGCGTGATCACTCTGTAACAAGGTCAAAGACTCATCAGGCTGACAGTAACAACGTACTGGCTGGTCGTCAATACCTTGATGGTATATACAAACCAACACTGTGCATGATCTGAGATGTCCTATTTTCCCACCCTTGACGTATGACTATACAGGATGTGTGATCTGCTTTTAAACATGATCATATGATAATGAATGATATAATAGGAACAATAAGGTGGGAAATGCATACGATTAGGTTGTTCAGATATGAAACATATGATTGATAACGAGAATATATCACCCACCCGGCGCATCAGAAACAGGATAACTTATTCTTATTGACCGCATCTCATATACAAAGACCTGACTCAAATATCTTTGCAGAGACCAACCGCTGAGTTATACGTCCGCCATATCGAACATTCCAGAGCTACTGTACCACATTATTCTGACGGTCATCGATTATCACGTTGATCCTTCTGAAGCTCAACGATCGATTTACGTCCTCGGCACTAATGCTACCCTCGAAACCGCCAAAGCCTCCGCCTTCAGGGTCTTAGACACGCTGTCCTATAAAACCGAGGCTTTTATTGAATACGCCGTCCACTCAAGCAGCAAAAAAGTATAGGCTCATGGCGACGGCGTTCTCGTCTACGCCAAGGCGCCTGCTGGTCAAGTCTTCTTGGTCTTGATACAAGCTACTCCCAACGACCAGAAGCTAGTGATGGATTCCGATGGCGGCATACTTATGCCGAAAGGGATAATGTCGTTGCATTATGTCATGCAGATAACGATTGACTATAACAAGGACCGGACGGGTTGTGTGCAGGAGACGCAGATTGAGGGGACATCTATACACCGGGTCGATGCCTATGAAGCAGCCCGTAAGTTACTTAATCCTCTTGATTTTGTAGATTATAATACACCCGAGACAATGGCCGGTGAATGGCCATTTGGGGAAGAGGTGGTTACCCACGAAGTAGCAGAGACGGGCCAAAATTCCATTATTGAGGTGAAGAGTGTCGCTGGCGCTCATCATAAGTATGGGAAAGGCATGCGACGAAGGGTCGTGTATCATTACTGCAGGTATGAGATCGACATTGGTGGAGGGAATTATGATTTGATTTAATGTATATTTTCTGTATTTCTTTTCCACTTCTGTTCTTGCCATCTAAAAATGTGGTAAGCTGTTAGCAATAGTAAGTAGATCACTCAAGCTTTATTTAAGTCTTTTTTCCAAGTATTCGCTTCTTCAGCTACTTGAAATTAAGTTATTTTCAATGAGAAAATGCGAACAACACGTGATACATATATTAGGTTCATACTTTGGGCTATTTTTCTCCCAAATTCTTCATCAGCGGCTTGAGCTGTAAATCAATGCAGTCAACGTCTAAATATCTTCAAATAGATCACTGATTTCTCCAATAGCTGGAGTCTTCAATACTATCTGATCGATGTAGCTGCCATGAATTGCTTCCAAGTAGGAGTCACGTAACCGCAGCAATATGAGGTTAGGTGGTTGCGTCCTCGAAGCTCTGATCAGCCCAGAGCAATCGTTCAAGCACATCAGCAGGAGCTGTCAGCAATGGATTGAATCTCCTCCCACAAAAAGGATCTCTCAACTATAAGGATCAGCACGCTGATGAAATGAGTATATCATAAGCTGACACTCATGCTATCGGCAGATGCAGGCATAAGCCTTATGTGCCAGCCAGCACCACCATGGCCATCCGCTAAACTCAATTTCAAGCTATCAATTACGTTTGAGTACCGTAACCTGCATTGTGACCCAATGGATTCACACCATATTGCTAGTGGCATATGTCACTCGTGTCATTATGTGACTGAAGCGTACGATGTATAGGTACAGGGGCACTGGTATCTTTATCCTTAGTCAAATCTTCGCTTGTTTACCATGACCCTGGCTCTTGTCTTAGTCAATAAAGTTTTCTGCACTCCGCCCCGCCATTTAACGGAATATAGATCTTGGCAGCATGGCGTGTTGGGAACGGAGTAAGACCAATTAAGTAGATATGTCTGTCACTACCACATCTAACCCCACCCTTTTTTTTTTCTTTTGAACTTTACGACATCAGATCATCCCAACTGTATATTTTCATGTAAATGGCGCTTTTAGACAATCGTGATACTAGTTGATTGTTTCCAAGTAGACTTATTCTATACAAGTACACCACCAATAGCGATCATGTGATTTTATTTGCTCTATATGCTATGCTGACTTCATGCCCTCTTCGTATGCCTAACCTATCTATAATTATCCCCAAAGGTCGTGCTCAATTAACTAGCCACACTCTCCATTTCATCACAACTAGATCTCCAAAATCGCTGAGTAAACACTCTTTACAAGTAAGTTGTAGGGAGTATGAATACTTTGAACCAAGTCATACCGGACAAATAACTTGATAATGTCTGAGCAAAATAAACCACTTCAACGGGAAGAACCTAACGCTCTGCCTTACGAAGCAGCTTTCCCTAATGCTGCAGTGCAGTACCCACGTTTGCCTGTTGAACCGGGCCCTGTTCTGGCTCCGCAAGCCCCGACCGGGACGGAAGGTGGTCGACCAATTCCTCCTTCGGAAGAGCCCTTGCGTCGCAACAATGAATCTGTCTCAGAATCCCATGCTGGACAGTCGGGTCGACTTAAGAGCCTCCGCCCCTTCATCCTTTCCATCATGGCTTTCAAACATGGTCGAAAGTTCTCCAAGACTACTTCGGAACATCGCAAAAGGCGATTGAGTTGTGCTGCTGAGAAGGAAGGCCAATTTGGCCCGGCCCTCACGGTATGGTACCCTTCATCATTGGATCAGTCCTTGTCTTTGTTAATGTCGACCCTCGCGCCAGAGGCTATACCTTGGCATATCAGCTGTGTTCTCAAACGACCAAACTGCACTCATCGCTCTAGCCGTCAACGATGGTGTCTATCTCGTCGACTTCTCAGTCAAGCATCTTGACCTTTGCGACAACCAAGCGATTGGTCGAGATGTCATTGCGGATTACGTCCTCAAGGAGGTCGAGGATTATCAGCATGAAAATTTTGCCAAGTTCATCGGAGCCGGATTGCCAGCCACGCTTAGGCGTGTAAGCAAAACGCTATGCTCTCGTTTGTGGCTAGATCTGGATATCGTTCCCATTGTGGTACACGAAGAGAGAGAGGATGAGGATGAAGATGAAGAAGATCGGAAGGGTGGGAAGAACTTGTGGAATGTGAAACGTGTTGACGAACAGGCTGATTCAATGGGTCGAAAATGTGTCATGTAGGTCGGAAACCTTGAAGATGATGGACTTCGCCACTAACCGCAACTCAGGCAGTTTGGGCCTTTCCAGGCTCCACTCCTACAAGTTGGCTTTCGTGGTTTTGTCCAAACTGACGTTGGATTTCGAGCCTATTTAACGACTCTTCAGAATTACAAGGATACATGTGGGATCTCCACCTGGGACACTATGACGACCTATGCAGAGAAGCTACGTTACAATAATACTCGTATCGCATTTTTCAGTTCTACACCACAAGGTGGCGGTGTGGCTCTGATGCGTCATGCACTGGTCCGCTTTGCGCGTCGAATAGGGGTCGACCTCTGTTGGTATGGTGAGTATTACCTGAAGGCGAGGGATTTGATCTAATACATGTCCTGTCGATGGTACTGATGGTTGATATAGTTCCCAAGCCACTGCCTTCTGCCCTTAGGATTACCAAGAATATCCACAATGTTCTGCAGGGAGCGAGTCCTCCCAGCCAGCGCATCACTGCTGAGGAGAAGGCGGCCGTCATCCGCTGGATTACCGACAATGCATATCGATACTGGCTCTCGGAGTCCGGTCCATTATGCCCAGTGGATGAAGGTGGCGCTCATGTCATAATTGTCAGTGCTCTCCATGTTTCATGCCCAAGTGTTCAAGTTCTTCCCTGTCAATTCCCCGCAATTGGTTTGTTGGTGCAATTGATATTGACTTTTTCACAATAGGTTGACGACCCACAAATGCCAGGTTTAATTCCTCTGATTAAAAGGCTTACTCCGGATCGGCCAGTTCTGTACCGCTCTCACATCCAAATTAGGAGTGACCTAGTTGCCAAAGACGGCTCAGCCCAGGCTGATATTTGGGAATTCTTGTGGGGGAACATACAACTAGCGGATATGTATATCAGCCACCCAATTCCCGCATTTGTCCCTCATACAGTCCCTAGAACAAAAGTAGCTTATATGCCAGCCACTACAGATTGGCTCGACGGTTTGAACAAGCCGTTGAAAGACTGGGATGTTGGATACTATGGAAATATCTACAATACTAATTGCCACGCACAACAAATGTAAGTGCATATGAATCTCTTCCCGTCACGTTAAGAAACAAGACTGCTAACATAGCAAAGGACCGGACTGCACTGGCCCGCCCGGAAATACATCATTCAAGTTGCCCGGTTCGATCCATCAAAGGGTATTCCAACGGTGGTTGATTCATATGCCGAATTTCGTCGCCAAAGCGCAGCGGCTGGCATTGAGGATACTCCTCAGCTTGTCCTGTGTGGTAACCAATCAGTTGATGATCCTGATGCCAACATTATATACGATCAGACACTTGATCAGATAATGTTAATTTGCCCTGAACTCATGCAGGACATCAGTGTGATGCGCCTAGATCCAAATGATCAGCTACTCAACACACTTATTTCTAAAGCCCACGTCGTCCTTCAACTGTCAACTAGTGAGGGCTTCGAGGTGAAAGTTTCAGAAGCATTGCACGCCGGTCGGCCAGTCATCGCAACGAAATCAGGCGGTATCCCTCTTCAGGTCAAGGATTCGATCAATGGATTCCTTGTCGAACCTGGGGATTGGAGGGCTGTTGCTCATCACCTCATGGATCTGTTTAGTAACAATAGCTTATACGAAAGGATGAGTAATGCCGCAAGGACTGGGGTGTCTGACGAAGTCGGCACAGTCAGTAATGCCTTGTGTTGGTTCTATCTAGCTTCCAAGTGGACGGAGCTTCGAACTGAAAAATACGATACGGCCGCTTTGCAACCAAATGAGAGATGGGTTTACGACATGGCGAGAGAAGACGCCAATTGTTCTTCCTCCGCTGATGAGGGACGTCTCCCACGTTGTTATACCGAGGCGAAGAACAATGATTCGGTGGCATCTGGTTCTCTTCGCTAGAACTTTATGAACGGAGTGTAGAAAGTTGAAGAATATCGCTAAATTGAGCACGGTGGAACTTAATCGTGGTTTATAGACCTGTAGCTTCGATTGCAAACTTAACCAGGAGAGGAGCCTTGAATGCCTTATATATTTCAGGTCAACATTTGATCCGACACTATGTGCGCTTGTATATGCCTATATAATGCCTCTACACTGAGTCATTTGGTAACCGCCTCTATGCCTGCATAGTGTATAACGTACCCAAAGTCGTCTTAGTATATATTTACCACAAATGCAAAGAAATACATGGCTTTTAGTAGCAGAAGTTGATCTGGGGTTGGACTTCTGGGGTAAAAACTCACCAAAAAGCTCACCATTAACATTGTTTCGCAACATGATCAGGAGATTTCTTTCGCTACGGTAGTAAATGAGGCTAAAAGGCCATCATCAAAGGCTCAGCAGCAGTGCAACGAAAATGTTTCAACGTCCTGAGTCGAAGTGATCTGTACACGTTCTATTTGACTCAACATCTTATCTTGGGTCGTAAGCTCCTTTTGGAAAAGCCCATCTGGATGAGCCTCTCACACTCTCACTCGTGCCCGCCTGTGCTTTTTATAAAGTATGATCCAGCCACAAGCAATTAGGTAGAATGTCCTGGTCTAGTGGCAATATGGTGAAAGTGTGGACTACGCACCGCGCATAAAAGGGCCATTTGCGCAGTCAGAGGAGGACAAGCACAGAGTCAAAATTAATTTCACTTTAATCGGCCCCACAAATCCTCTTATTTCGAGTCCGACTCGTAATGTATTGAATTTTGGAACTGCAGCATGACCGACTGTTCTTGGACTTCTTGTCCGGCAGTGGTACGAGGCACAGATCGTCATTTTTACAAATGAAGTCGTCCACCTGCTGTGCTCATTTGATGGAATAAAAAGGTGTGCCACGGGCGCAAGCCATTCGAGGAAAAATGAAGTGAGGTCATACGTGTGTAAAACTCAAAACTATGCTTCCATCATGCGACACTCCATTGGACATCTTCGGACGCTATGCAATCTATAAATCTTCTCCCCGCAACAGTCTCGGATGAGGTGAAAAGAAACGAATTCATCACCATCGTAATCAGCCCAAAAATAATCAACATGCTCGCTCGGACCATTATCTGGCGCGCCGGGTACAGGGCGTTAGATCAGTTGCATCGAAGAGCGTATGCCTCGACTACACTGACTCCGAAACAGATCAAAATCGTTCAATCAACCATCCCCGCGCTGGAAAAGCACGGAGTCGAAATTACAACGCTCTTCTATCGCCAATTGCTCGATAAGCACCCTGAACTCAGAAACATCTTTAACACAGCCCATCAAGATACTGGCGAGCAACCAGCCGCCCTTGCGCACGCCGTGTGGGCGTATGCCGCAAATATTGAGAATCCCGAAGCCATGAAGGCAGCCATTTCCCGCATTGGACATAAACATGCCAGCTTAGGAGTCACCGCGGACCAGTATCCCATAGTCGGCCAAGGGTTACTCTCGGCGATCAAGCAAATCCTTGGGGACGAAGTGAATTCACAGGTCATGGATGCTTGGAACGCTGCATACTGGCAGCTCGCTGAGTACTTTATCACCTTTGAGGAAGGGCTGTATCACGAGGCCATGGCGACACCCGGCGGCTGGAAAGGATGGCGCAAATTCTTCATCTCTGAGAAAGTGGAGGAGAGCGAGGAGATTATCTCCTTCCATCTCACGCCAGTCGACAAGGGAGCTTTGCCGTCCTACAAGCCTGGCCAGTTTGTCAGCGTTCGATGCTTTGTGCCTGAGCTCGGGACGTACCAGCCCCGACAATATAGTCTGTCGGACGTGCCGAATGGAAAGTATTTTCGGATCTCTGTTAAAAGAGAATTTGCATCGGATCAAAGACCAGCCGGCCGAGTATCCAATGTCCTTCACGAGTTGCTGCCGGAAGGGTCAGAGGTGGATATCAGCATGCCCTTTGGTGATTTCGTTTTGGACGTCAATGCTACAACGCCCGTGGTGCTTATTAGCGGAGGAGTTGGACTGACACCTATGATGGCAATGCTGAAGAAGATAACTGAGGAGGGTAAGTCGAGGAAAGTGGTTTTCATTCATGCTGTACGCAACTCACGTGTCCATGCAATGAAAGACACCCTTATTAAGATTGCGGGGGACAACCCGGAAGTCACACATCTTGTTTACTATGAGCGGGTTGAAGAAGGCGATGTACAGGGGCTTGATTACGATTACGAGGGGCGCGTAGACCTTGCAGAGGTTAAGCATAAGGTGATTCTGCCAGAAGCGGATTACTATATTTGCGGGCCACCGCTGTTTATGAAAGCTCAGAGCCAGGCACTTCGAGATCTGGGTGTTGATGAGAAACACATTCGCATGGAGGTATTCGGGTCGCCATCTTCCTGATTGTATATCGAATCTTTCCCTTGTCTATAAAATCTTGAATTGCAATTCAATCTGACCTCCATCTACTACGCATACTCTCTCGTTGAATAGGAGCCAATTTCAGGGCCGCAAAGACCCAACGAGTATCCCAAGAGATGTGACTGAGGACCATGCTCATGTCTTATTCACGTATGAATTTAAGTCTGCCTGCGCACCTGGCCTCATCTCATGCTTGTTCTCGTTACTTCCAGTCTCAAATCGGTGCTAAGGATCCCACTACACAAAACTGTCAATAGACTGATTCTGGATGTTGAAAGATTACGATTCATAACTGTCCTCCCTCTACAGAAAGATGATAGATTCACCAGAGGTACACCGGAACAGAATCAGATGAGGATACCATTGCTGATGTCGTAGCAGGGAAGGTATTATTGATGCTAAGACTCTGGAATATGGAGTTCATAACATTGGCATTAAATAGATTCTGTGCTATTATCATCTTTCTTCCAACCGGGTAGTGATTATCAGGAGTAAGAGCTAGGAATAAATTGTCTGACTAATAGTAGGGGGAAATCCCGTGGACATCTGAAAAGGAAAGATATCGCAGCCTTAACTGCATTTGTGAGAGTTGTTGGAACGATCTAGTGAAATACCTTGTGCATACTCCTGTCGTAAACTGGCATGAACCTATGGCAGATGAGTAACAGAGGCCTGCAGTTGCGACTGCCCCACCCGGCATAATCATTGCTCTACAAAGATAAAAATCACTTTCTTTTCGGGCTCCCAGGTCGAGGGTGATCGGAAGCTTCCGACTCACGTGCCTTGTTTTAGACCGGGGAGTTTCGAAGAAAGAGAAGGACCGGCGATTGCCGAAAAGAAAGTGACGGTAGGTACATGTTGGGAAACAAACATACTGGAGACGCATCATTAACAAACAAAGTCTAACATTTCAACTGATTGTGCATAAAAGAATGAGTCATTTAGAGAAGAAGGAAAAGGGAAGATGATAAAATCAGATTGGGGAGTACGATAGCTCGCTTATTATTGCCCAATATGTCACTTCTGTGCGACAGAATTGACATTCAGGTTGAAAAGGCTGGATTCCCGCACCACGATTCCGAAAGATTGTTCTGATATTCCTTTGAATGGATTTCGAGTGACTCCCGTAACAAAAGATGCAGTTCGATTGTCCGGCCATGTCGCCAGTTTCCCGTATTTAGTGTTGCGACGATTTTCAGTCAATGCCACTACAGTTTGACACACAACTATCAAAAGCAGGGCTGCGATGAAACGTGTTCCATTTTGAATTTGAGTTTCGCGTTACACTCGAACGTGCCAAACTTGGTGCTACAGCACAACACATCCGCATGCAGAGAGTACACTAAACATAGGATGGCAAACGATTTCTGAATAACTCTTGGTATTCTAGTCCACCGCTTAGACTAGCATTCTTGTCAAATTATGATATGCGGAATGTTTCACGACCTCCCACCAATTTGAATATCATGATGTACCATAAGGAGAGTTTGACCATAATAGGCAGTAACCGACGTTGTTCCCACGGACACGACAATTTGCGAATGCTTGCGTTACATATCAACGTTTAATGCTATCATCGGGCAATCCAGGTTGTTAGCAATCCAGCAAATACCACGAGAGTCACTGTTTGATGACTCAATTCTGGGTTGTTCTCAGGGTCATGAAAAACTCGACTGCTTTGACATAAGAGACGAAACAACTTAGTCGCTTTAGGGGAGTTACTAAAGGCTCTTAGTCTATTTGTTTCTGACATCCTAAGCTTTGGTCTTGAGTCTTTTTGCCACCCTTAGGTTGTTAGAAACACGGATCACCTCATGAATTGTCATGATCGACTGTGCTGCCATCTCTTGTTATACCAGATTCCATACTTTGCTTGGATTTCTTTGCTTCAGCACAATGCTTCAATGCTTCTGTTCGGGTTACTTCACTTATAGTATCACTCAGACTTAGAAGCATGATAGAGACAAACTCGCTAACAGAGATGTTCTATTGGTCTTAAACCGGAGTGACTGTTGACCTTTACATTTAGCTTGTGATCATGCCCATAGCAGACCAGTACAAACATGTGTATGCTTGATTCTGATCAGTATACTCATTGTCTCAACAGTGAAAGCTCCCCATAAGCCAGGGCTTCTGCAGTTCAGCCGGAAAGTATTAAAGGTGGCTACTCGTCTCTCACACTTGACCTTATCAGAACCTATCACCAACTTCTATCTCATCTATCCTAAGCTAAGAGATCACAGCATATCACTGACTATTTCATTACTCTATCATTCTACTGTCAACTTATCTACCATCAAGATGACGCACGTCAGATCGGCTTCTGGAAGTATGGATATACTGAGTCAACAGGATGCCCAGTTCCTGATGAATCGTGGTCTTGCAGGTATATACTTCTTTCCTTCCTTCCTTC
>JAAVUC010000282.1:0-207000 GCA_014898925.1 Fusarium nelsonii
TTCGCTTATTAAATATATTATATATAGTAAGTTAATAAACTTCTAACTATTATTACTTTATTTACGAATAATAAAAAAGTCTTAATGGACATGCTCCTTCTCTTCTGCTTTTGGGATCCTAACCATTGTCGCTGTAATAAGCGCGCCAGTAAGCGCAGAGGCTAGCCCAAACCACCAAATCGCCTTAATACCCTTGAGCCCAATCTCTTCATTCGGCAACATCTCCACCCTTGATCCAATTGCCCAGCTGATACTCGTCATGATAGCCACTGTAAGGTTCTGCACTGTAACTAGTAGGCTACCCGCTGCGCCCTGGTAGCTCCTGGGAACACTGCTCGTAATGAAGATGGCTGCTGCCGTAAAGCTCATGTCCGGGCCGAACGTGGCGAGAATAATACCCGGCAGGGAGAGAGTCCAATAGCTCGTGGATGGGGTCTGGGGCAAGAAGAAGACGGGGCCAAGCGCAAAGGCGACCATACTAGCAGTGAAGATAACATGCATAGGCACGACATGGAGCGTCTTGGAGACGACAAAGGCAGCGAGAATTCCAACGAGGCCATTAGGAAGGATGTAAAGGGTCGTGGTAAGAGGCGAAGCGTTCTGGTATCGCTGCCAAAATTGAATGGCATAGAATTGCCAGGCGCCGCCTTCACGCAATCATTAGTTAATCATAATCGGGCAATTCCAATGGATGGCAATAACTCACTATAAGCTCCGAGACCCAGAAAGTAGGAAACAAGAAGAGGGCCGAATCCTCGAGTCTTCCAGAGGCTGTTGGGTATAAGTGGGCGAGCCACCCAGTTCTCGACAAAGTAAAAAGTCACGAGCATGAGAAATCCAACAATGATGGCGGAATACGTATAGGGACTCCAGTTGGCTGGAGAGCCCTGGGTCAGTCCAAAGATAATGAGAGTGGTACCAATGGAGGCTAGACCGGCGCCAGCATAGTCGAATTGACGTATAGATGGCGCTTCAGAGTCGGAGCTGTCCTTGGCCGGAGCAAGGGCCGGTATGGTGAGATATGCAGAAAGACTCAGGAAAGAGAGGAGAATAGCAGTGCTGCCAAAGATCCATGGGAGATGGGCGCTCAAGGCCCCGGCCTGGAGACATCCCAACCAGTATCCAAAGGGTGAAAATGCAGCCATTAGACTGAAGACACGCGTCTTACGGATGCCCGGTTTGTACACACGGCCCAGAACACTCATGGATGCTGACACAAGCACGCCGGCAGCAAGTCCCTGCATCGCTCGTGAGCAGAAGAACAGCGCCTTGAGCTGTAGGCTGACTGATACGGCGGCGATGGCCATCCAGAGCGTCTCCCAAAGGAAACCGACGACTAAGAGGGGCTTGGGGGCGAGCAGATCGGCCAACGATCCTGAAATGACGACGGACAGACCACAGGGCAGCATGGAAGCGCCAAGTAGCCAGGGAACCTGGGAGGGCAGGAGGCCCAGGGCGGAGGCAAAGATGGACTGGGTAATGGCAACGTGGCCGATGAGTATGGCAGAGACGAGCTGCCCGCCGGAGCAGGTCAGCACAAAGACAACTTCGGCAAAAACGCTGGGAAGCTCGGGAGGTAGACCTTGAGAGGCGGGGGGTGTGGCCTCGGAAGTGTCTTGTTCTGGAGACTCGTTGTTGAGCAGACCGGAGCCAGCTGGAGATTCACCGACGTGACCACGAATGTGGCCCAGCTCGAGGCCCAGACTGGCAGAGAGCTCATTCATGACGACAGCGCCTTGTAGAATATTCGGCGAATCAATCGGCTGTTGGTCGGCCATAGTTTTCTTGGTTGTAGATTGGGCACTTTCTTGAGTATCTGCTTGGGAAAGACGGAAGATGAAGACAAAGTCCTGCTAAGAGATAGGGAGGGGAAATGAAACCATTGTGTTTCTGGAACCAGGACATGAGTTTTGTGCTTGGGGTCATGTGGAAACTACCAGAAAACATGCTTCAATCTGGTACGGGACAAACAACAATGGTTACGTGTTTGTGTTGGTTCTGGCCTTGCCATGGGCATCACACAACTCATGCAATAACCAGGATGGTAAAAGAGGGAGCGGGGATGGCGGCGGGTAAATTGCCACATATCGGCTTCTTCTCATGGACATAACATGCCCCCCTTGCGCGGCTTGATGCCTCCGGACCATATTCCCCGGCCATGCACAGAGGTCCGTACTCAAATGCTCCCCATGCATCTCAACGTACAGGGTCCCATTTCAGACATGGCTTAAGTGTGGACTTTGCGTTATCAGACGATGTGATGATGTACAAGTCCGGACAGCAAAGTCTTTGTTCAGCAAGGGACTATGTACCAAGTCGACCAAGGTACTAAGAGTGTAAACAAAATCAAGTAATAAAGCGGTCCTCCCAGACTGAAGACAACTATGTTCACCTCTTCTCATTCGCTTTGTAGTCATCAAAACCTGAATCAACAACAATCAGTGCACTTCATTACAGTCTCAGCACAACTGCTACAAGCCAACACCAGTACCACTAACACACCAAAGCAGACAACATGCATGCCCCCAAGTATTCTTGCAAGATCCTTATTGTCGGCGGCAGCGTCGCCGGCCTGGCTTTGGCCAACATGCTCGAACGAGTCGGCATAGACTTTGTCGTCCTCGAGGCCGGGAGTAAGATTGATCCCAGTGTAGGCGGAGGCATTTCTGTGCAGTCACAGATGTCCCGAATACTCGATCAGATAGGTTGTTGTTGAGTTCTCCTCTACATCATTGCTACCCATATTTGAACCCATCCCGTCCCTTGGATGAAATATCATTAGCCCTTTTTAGTTGACAAAGAAGACAGTATGTGCAGACCACTCCTTATTCATTTTCCTTGACTATGGGACGTTCTAATAACTGTATGGCTATGAAGGGGATGCTATTCGAAATGGCATTCAAGACCTCGACAATCACGTTTCCGTTCGGCATCAGCAGGGCAATACAATATTTGAGTTTGATGGCCTGGCTGACGCTCTACAAAAGAGGTTCATTTCAAATACACCGATGCAACAGTAACTGTTCGTCTGCTAACTTCTATAGACACGGATATCCGGTAGTCTTTGTTGAACGCCAGACTCTGCTCCGGACCCTTTATGACAACATGTATAACAAAGACAAGGTTTTGCTACAGAAGAAGTTCGTCAAGCTGGAGTACAGTGATGACCAGGTCGTCGTCACGACGCAAGATGGGTGCACCTATGAAGGCGACATCCTTGTCGGGGCTGATGGAATGCATAGCCCTGTACGTAAGGAGATGCATCGCCTTGCCCACAAGCTGTCCCCGGGATACTTTGACAAGGATGAATATTCCCGTAAGTGTCACTTGAGGCCGACTCGACGACTTCTGAGGTAGGAGCATCGCTGACCCAGATGGACCACAAAAGTGGTACCGTGCCTGTACAAGTGTATTTGGGGCATCTCGCACCCCATACCGAGCATCAAGTCGGGTAGCATCCATGTCGTTATGGGCAAGGACCACAGCTACTCGCTGTTCGCCGGCCGCGAAAAGCTCTATTGGTTCCTATACGTAAAGAACGCTTCCATGATGCACGGAATGCAGGTGCCTCGTTATACAGCCGAGGATGAACGGCAGCTTGCCGAGCAGTATTGTGAGGACCGCTTCAGCGAGACTGTTGCTTTTAGCGATGTCTACAAAAACAAGATTGTATCGAGCCTTACTCCCCTGCACGAGTATCAGTGGAAGCGATGGCACTTTGGCCGCATCATGACGATTGGCGATGCCTGCCACAAGGTAAACAGCCACAGCACAGCGTTATCTCCTGTTTATAGCTCAATCAAGTACTGATACGAGACTGACTTAATCAACCAGGTCCATCCCCTCGGTGGAAGCGGAGGCGGTGCTGCCGTTGAAGATGGCGTTGTTCTTGTAAACGCAATGCTACAACGACTACGACGATCGCCGAGCCAGAAACTTTCCACGAGGGACTTTGAGAATATCTTTTCAAGAGCTCAGGCGGCCCAGGAGTACCGCTCGCGTAGGCTTGTCGACAGCGCCACCGAGAAACAGAAGGTGGATGCCATGCAAGGAATTCTCGCACCACTAGCCGTCAAATTCATGATACCGAACCTGACGGATGACCAGGCGCTAGCCATGGATAGCGCCAGGGCAGTCACGGGACAGCGGATCGAGGCGCTGCCAGTACCGGTGCGGGATCGCTACGTGCCTTACAACGATGAACTGCCGGCAAAGCCCCTGCAAAGGGCCTCTGTCGTCGTGAACTCTTGCTTTGCAGGCTTCCAGTTGCTGCTATTCATGGCTGCCTATTTGCCACTCAGCACATCGGTATCCTGGATCGGCAACTTTTGAGGGCTATTCCACGAGAACCATCTTGACGCACTTGTCTACCATCTGGTACAAGCGCGTGGAAACCCTTCCACCACCCAGTATCACAGTTCACGCTCTCTCTGATTCTTCTCACGCCCATCTTCCTGCTCTGGTCACTCGAGGGTTTTCGCCGAGGCAACCTCGGCTCCCCATGGTCATGGTACGTAATCAGTCACTCGCTGCTTTTAAACTACAGATTTTAACTAATATCAAGGCCAATCATCTTGTTTCTTACAGCTGGACTGGCATTGGGCGAGGCAGCGAAAGTTTTCCCTCTCTACTTTCTGGTCACCATGCTCAACTCATCTAGAACCATCTTCACCTCTGTGACCGGGAGGCCGATTCCTCTTGACGTGGCCAATGTCATGGTTCCTGTGACCTTGACCATTTATGCTGTCCAGATCGCCCTCTACGTGGCAGTAGCTAGGAATCAAGTCGATGATGACTACGCTATGGCTATGGGACGCTTACTTCCAACGTGTGCGGCAGTCATCATACGACTCCTTGCCTCAAAAGCCCCGTCGAAAGGTCAGTCAGTGGGCCGAGCTTCTTCTAAGGAATATATGACACCGTACATGAATAAGGACTTCCCAGCAATCATAAATTGGTATCGAGTTATCCTCACCCTGAGTGTAGCAGGAGACATGTTTGTTATGCTAGGGTCCTCTTCTCCTACGCAGCCAGCCCTGGTTTCAGCCAGTATCGTTGTACACTGCCTACAGTGCGCCTTTCAACTGAGGAGTTTGGGTTACGCAACAACAAGACAGGCCACAGCCGCAATGGTCATGATCATACTAGGCACAAAGGTTTTGGGACACACGACGGTCTATTGCGGGCGACAGGGAGGAACATTTCATGTGCCACATTTGTAATAATGTTCACTACGTCGCATCTCGACTGACATGCGTGAGTATCCTTTTTACAGGATTTGCAAATTAATGATTTACTAACTCGATCATACAATAATTATGAGATAAATGAGCGCCTGGATTATGTCAGTAAACCACGGATCTTCACTATGTCTCGGAAAGGCCGGAATGGAAAGTCCAAGCGCCGCGTATCCGAGGCCTGGAACGAACGGGCTAAGGAGATATGTCGGTCTCCTTTGTTGCGATTACAAGATCTTTCGAATCAACAACAAAGGTACCATGAGCGAAGACAAAGGCCAAGATAAAAACACCGGTGAGGGAAGGTCTCACGAGCACAGCATATACATCCATCCGTATTCATTCCATACCCCTGACTTATTAATACATCCCCCTCACTAATGACAATACTTCCCGTTCCATGTAACGCAACGCCTATCACCATATCAGCACACTTTGCCTTTTCCTTTTAATTAAAACCGAAACTCAGCTCAAACTCAAAACCGCAACTTCTCCTAAACATAATAAAAATCAAGACAAGCTCATTTGGAAATAATGGCAGACGTCCATACCCAGCCGGTTGAAGCTCAATCGGCTATTTGCAACAACTGCAACAAAGTCTGCCCCAACAAAGCTGCACTTAGACGACATCGCCGAAGATCAAAGCATCGGGATGCACAAGCAGTCGCCCTTGCGCAAGAGGTTGATCACGAGTCAAAGGGAGTTCTTGTCAACGATCGCCACTGTACTATTTGCGTCAGAATATTCAGCACTGCACGCGGGTTGGCTTCACATAATGCCAATATGCATAAGCCTAAGAACGCAGAGACTAAACAGGACGTATGTGAGAGCAGAGATACCAGCAATCTCCACAATGATCTTTCCAAACTCAGAATCACTCATGATAAACCCAAGTATGCTCCCGTTCACGCTCGTCATTGCGCTATCTGCAACAAAACATTCAACGGCCCAAACGGGTTGGCTTTACATAACACCAGCGAGCATACGTCTAAGAAAGCAACAACCAAACAAAGCACTATGTCTACCATGCCCAAAGGCACAACACTTGACTGCCATCTTTGCACAGCAAGTTTGTATTTTACATCGGGGCTTGAACAGCATCAAAGGATGAAGCATGCCTTTGAGGAAACTTCTACTATTACAGCTACAAAGAAGGTCCAGAAGAAGGACGGAGTGGCCACCAAAGCCAAGACGCACAAATGCACAACTTGTGACAAGGCGTTCAGTACGAAGCAAGGACTTAAATCGCACAGAAAGGATGTTCATGCCGCCGATAGAACAACCGCTCAAGCTGGACAATCTGAGCAGAGGGCTAAGAAGGAGAGCACAGAAGTTATCAATCAAGGCGCAAGCACTTCCGTTAAGACAGTTACCATCGACATTCCAGAGAAGCAAGAGCATGAAGCCGTTGCTGAAAACACTGTCACGGACACTCAAGGGGTCGAAAAGGTTGCAGAGAACCAGTTGCCGTGTTGCAGAGCTTGCAACAAAACCTTCCGCAACCAATCAGCCTTTGATGACCACCAACGCACGAAGCACAAGAAAAACATCCTCAGGACTGCGACAAACCAAGAGAATGAGCCGGAAGAAGCGTTCCCCTACGTCTGTCACGCTTGCAATAAGAGCTTCCGTCTAGAATCTGCGCTCGCGGACCATAATGCAAGCAAGCATGACTTCGGTCGTGCATGTCTCCCCACCAGCTATTGTCAGCCTGTCGAATATCATGTGGATCCCGTCCATGCTTCGGATGACTCCTACGAAGATGATAATGAGGATTTCACAGATTACGACTCGGAGTATGACTCGGACGACTCGTTGATGGACGAACCCCCAGGGAGCCGACGATGGCCCGAGTACGGTGAAACAGGTCGCGTCGAGTGCATCGGTAGAGGTCTTCACTGCTATGAAAAGTTCAGCACAGCATCTGAGATGATACGACACATCGAAACAGGCGGGTGCAATACCGAGCTCGCACACATGAGCTGGAGAGAGATATTTCCTAAAAGAAAGATGGACAAGGCAGGCTTCGTCTTCCAAATCTACTGGTCCAGGGGAGTTGACCGCTTCTGGTGCCCTGAGTGCTTACACAAGCGAAGAAAATTCCGTCACCTGAGTCATTTGGTCAGGCATGCTGAGAGCGATACTTGCGGTCTCCAGGTTCGCACTGGCCCTTTGGATGAAGTGCACGAGGCGATGCTGGATTATGTCTTGAAGCTGATGATGGAGAATGACGATGATGATTCGTATGACTCGGATGATCCTCTTGGGAAGTACAAGTATGACAATTTTGATGACTGGGCGAATAACTACGGGGAGGTCAGTGCGAGTTATCTTGCACAATATGGATATTGAGGTTGGACTGAAGGTGTTTTGATGTTTATTTATTGGACCAACTTTGTCTGTTCGTTTTGTTTATCTGCCGTTTCTTTCACAATTCAAGCGTCATGGCTCCGATGCTTTTATGATAACATGAAGTAAGCGTTTCGGCTTACTTGGATAGTTTAATATCTTATGGGAAAGATTTCCAGTTAATATTTTACACATTTATAAGCTTATGAGTGCCATTACTTCAGCAATATGGCTGCTTCGAGTCTAACATAGGCGTTATACCATTTAAGATTATGCTTCAGGCTACAGTGGGCGTGCAAAGCCCCCGACAAAGTCTCAAATTTTCACTAAATGCTACTTTCTAATACTTGATGAAAAGATGAGTGTCAATTAGCCAGGTATTCCTATTACATAAATAAATTGTAAGTGATGGTTGCAACTTCCCCAGTGGGTGGTCAATGAGGCTATAGGAAGAGAAACCCCCCGTTTATTTCAGGTTCCGTTATTTACCAGAATATGAGGTTACACAGACGTAAATCAAAGACAACAAAAGAGAAAAAGAAAAAGGTTCTCGACAGTACGACTATACTAAGACACAGCCGGTGACAGCAGGCTCGTAGCCTCTGCAGAGTAGTCCAAAAAGCCAGTCTGTCCTTCAGTCACTACTGACATCGGCAGGACGATGAAAAGCCAACGATTTGTATCATGAGATTCAGAAAATCTTACTCTCCAAGCATCTCCTGTCCTCAGCCCACTTCAGAAAGCCACTGGCCATTCTTCTCGCTCCAGCACGAGAGATGGACTGGAGTTGGTCAAGTGGCTTCGAAATGGGTACAGTCCTCTGTCTCGAATCATCCTGGCTGTAGACCATCTGGTTCACCCTATCGCCCCTCGCGTTTATTGCAAGTCTTAGACGGCCAGATAGTGAGGCTTGTATTGTCCTCTGATACAGCAACGGGTCACTACGCCACGCTGTCTCATTGCTGGGGCAATAAGCGAACCATCAAGCTACAGTCAGATACTAGTGACATTTTTGCTGCGGGGATCGAGGTGTTGTACCTTCCAAAAAACTACGAAGATGCAGTTTTGATGTGTCTCAAGCTTGGCATCAGCTTTATATGGATTGACTCGCTTTGCATCTTTCAAGATTCTCATGACTGGAAGCGAGAAACCATCACCGTGAAAGACGTATATGGGAATTCGTACCTCAATATTTGCATGGCGGCAGCCGCTGATACCACAGAAGAAAGCTTCCTTGGTAGAAGCAGAGGTATCCTAAAATCGCCAATGGTCACCACGGCGTGGGAGATGTGTTTAGAAGATACTTTCTTTCTCCGATATCATTACGAACCCGTTCTTTATGAAGATATACGAGGGGCCCCTCTGGGAGAACGTGCTTGGGTTTATCAAGAGTGGTAACTTTCTTCCCGGTCCCTCATTCTATCACAAAATCAACTCTGGTGGCATTGTCGGGGGTTGCTGGCCAGTGAGGAGAACCCAGACGGGGATCTATGGTTACAGAGGTTTACCTGGCTCAAAGCCAACAACAATGATATTCGACAATCGATAGAGAATCATGAAGATGCCCTGAGGTCCTCCGCATCGTGGTTAGATCACGTAGAGGCTTACATGACCATGAAACTCACCAAAGAGACCTACAGGACGATGGCGTTTTCCGGGATCATCTAGTCATTTGGCCAATCTCAAAAGCTTACAGGAACATATCTGGCTGGACTCTGGCGTGTCCATCTCCCACTCGGGCTTTGCTGGTATGTGCAAGACTCCATATCATCACGGTCGTCTCGATATATGGCACCGTCTTAAACATGGACTTCCCTCCTCGGACCTGTTCGACTACATTATATGGGGCATTTGAGATTAAGTGCAGTGACTGGGCCCAGGCTCTTGGCTACTTTGGAATCCGTTTCATCCATACCTTCCGATAACTACCACAACCTTGTCCCTATCACGGGTGGCATCATCACACTTTGCGGCAACATCGCCGGGCCGGTGAGCTTCGAGGCAGATCACGGACCCGTCTATCTCGTAGACGAGCAGACTGGAGAGGTATATCGAGATCTGAAATTCGACGAGAACGACGAAGATGGATCCCTAATCGCGAGCATCAACAATTGTTCGTTGAAGAAGGGCAAAGATACGACTGAAAGTGCTTCGAGACACGTGGAACGCCGCGGTGATTACAAGGGCTCCTTATCCATTCTTTCAATTGCGCATTTCCCAGTGCCATTTGATGAAGTGTATAGCCTGATCCTATATCAACTTCTGGGCGAGTCAACTTTTCATCGTGTGGGATATTTTAGATTAAATGACCCGACTAACGCGTATCACAACCGGGTGACTAACGCTTTAGGTTCCATGAGACTTGCTACCATTCTGTAGCTTTGAAGAGAGCGATATGGCGATGAGGCAAAGGGTTTCAATAATTCGCTATGGCCACTAAACTGAAAACTGTCACTTGCTGGAAGTATAGTTGCCAAAGAGATCAACGAGACATCAGACATCAGACATTAGAAAGAAGCGTTTCGGATTGAGGAACCGGCTGGCGATGGAAAGTCCACGATGGGTGCTGACAAGTTTAGCATGCGGATGGCACTGCTAATGACCGAGACGACGACCGTCTGGGGAAGTTCAAAGATTGGGGGCATTTAGCCGAACACGACGTAAAGAGAGAATTGGCAATCCAAGTTGGGAGACTAGACCCATGTTGCGGTCGCACATTGGTTCGGCAAAACGCTCAGCTGACTGAATGTGTGGCGTAGGGACGAAAATGGAAATGTAATTGTTGTTGTGGTTGTGGTTGTTTAGCAATCTCATCGCCATTGATGCATACACTTGTGTTTTGTCACCATCACAAGTTCCCTGTATTCGAGTCAGGCAAGCAAGGCTCGCACTGCGTGTACTGGCATTAGATTGAGGTACTTGGCCCTGCATCTCAAGGAGCTTCTCGAGTGACAAGCCAGTGAACGTGAGTCTGTTCTGGAAGATACTGCCAAATGACAGACCGACAATGCCAATGACAAGTGGACTTCCCTTGGTGGTGGACCCTTTTGACAACTCCGCCCGCCCACCCATCCGGGGCCGTCCATTTAGATCCCTGCTGCCCAGACTGCTAACCTAGAGTAAATGTCGTCAGCAGCTGAATAGCAGACGGGCATGTCGTAGAGCTGTATTCATGATGAAGGATCTTCGTGTCATTTTAGCTAAAGAGCCAATAGCAGGAGGAGTCACATGCCAGATAAACAGGTTAGGAAGAGATCTCATCTCAAACAATGTCTTATCCCAAGTCTCAGACAATGCGAGTCTGAGAACCTTCAATGGAACTTCGAGAGTCCATCGCAATAACTCAGGCACGACTCCGTGATCCCAAGTGCCGTTAGAATGGCGGAAGGAGACTAGACGCCGAGCCTGCCAAAACACCACGATTGTGCCCCAATTGAAGGTGCAAAGGTACATTGTCATGAATTAAGGCAGAACAATAACGTCAGATGTGTCCATTCATGCCAATGACCGCCAGGGTATCATCAGAATCGAACCATGTTGACATGCGCCGTGACTATGTGGTGGAGGGCAATTTGAGTGGAGGCCCGTCTTTGGCTGACAGTTATTGCTAGAGAATCGAATAACGGCCCGAACGCCGCAAATGATTTGAAAGCATACCTCCATTCCAGCTTGCGACACAGTGCTCACTAATTGGCAGTCTAGCCTGTTTGTTTGTGTTTGCTGGGTGAGCTCAAGAGACTATACACCGTTGTCTCCTCGAACATCTTTAGCGCGATAGTTGTTGTAAGTCACAGGGATTGAGGTCTGCCATTAATGGACACATAACTTGTGATAGCCTTTGCAGAAGCCACTGTTGGTGGTCAAATCCTAGCCGACATCATGCACGCTATTTAATGCTCACCCGCCATCGAGATGACAGCCACGACAATCGGGTAGACTTGCAGATGTCAATTGCAACCCACAGGCGGCACATGAGCGCAACCTCCCTCCAAAACATTTGCAGATGTCTGTCGGAGATGCATTGTAGGTGAATTTGGTCGATGTGGAACATAGTTGAACGACCCCCCAAGAACGACATACCGGCGTGCAAGGCCGTCCCCGCTAAAAGCCCCAAAGACAAGCACAGGTCAAGCCAAGTCGATATCCTGGGAAAAGGGGCAAGCCTTTAATGGGGGTAATTTGCGTATCCACCATATCAAAATGATAGGCTTGTTTGTAGATGTAAAAGACAATAACTCCCGATAAGGCTTGGTTCAAGGAAAGGAGAAGGGGGAGCAGCTGCCAAGAGGTGGAAACACTAGGTTTGATTACAGATAGTGTAAGTGGGCTTTGGCAAGGTGTTGCGGTGCAACAGTTATTGTTGATATTGCGGTTCGTGCGAGTTGTTCGTAATTGGGTTGTTCTGTGATCGATCCAGAACTTCTGTTCCCCTGCTCGGTAGAATAAAGCCCACTGCTAATCATAGTTTGAAAGCCAAGTTTGCAGGATGAGATGCATCTCTAAGCGATCCGTTTAGCTTCGTCTCTCATGTATTCTGTGGTACCTGAACCGTGCTTGATGATAGGGGAGTGTCCTTCTATCAGAAGCATGGAGCAGGCAAAGACCCTGGGAATCCCGGAAGATCGAGAAGCTTGGAGGGTTTGCAAGGCCGCAGATGGCGCGATGCGCTTCAGCCGAGGTTTAGTGAGAGGCCAGGATAAGCATGCCTGGGGAAGGGCACCGGCTGGACGTTTAGGGGTCCATCGATGTGGTTCCAGGCGGGTATGTCTGAGAATTCGGCGCCTAATTGTGACGCTTGTTGAGGTACTCGTAAAGTTGAAGATAACTTCATGTTCGATAATTCAGGAATCCAATGGTTTGGCACAGTGTTTTCGGGTTGGAGGTGCACTGGCAACCCACAATATTGTCCATCTCTCGCTGGCAGCGTGGAGCATCAGCGTGGAGATGGAATTGTCGCTTGCTGGAAGAAGACCAAGAAACGAGGAAAAGGGCACCCCCCACACGTCGTCATTTCGCACTCCGTTATTAGCCCGTTGTCGAATCAGAAGAGAATTGGACGAGGCGTCTGGGCGTTCAACGGACAACGGGCCACCAGTTAGCAGTTAGCCAGGGCAGGCAACGCTCAAGGTACTCACTGATCTCCTCAGTGTACCGTCGTAAATTGTACTGGCCAAATGACAATCTCTAAGTAATGCAATTGCGGTAAGCGGAAGCTTGGAAGATGTGAAACAAAAAACAATTCCAGAATTGCTTCTCATCGGAACAATCGATCCGGTTACAGACAGCGCAGTATGTCTCTGGAAAAGATCCCGAGATCACAAAGAATGTTCTAGGATCAATCAACCTCAGAACTGGCAGGTACGTTGCAGGCACCCTGAACTGTAGAATGTCAGTTCCGTCAAACGAGGTACCTGGAAGGAAAGTACTCGCTTGTTTAGCCTGACCAGGCTGCCACCCAAAAAGCCTCTATTATCACACTTCTTCGGATACCGTAAAGCGATCAGTACTTCCAGCCAAGTACTCAATTTACCCGCGCCTCGACAGCGCCTGACACCTGCCAACTGTGTGCCCCAAAAGTCCAACTTACTGGCCTGTGCCCACTGCCCACTCCCCACGGAACGACGTGACTTCCTCATTTGAGTTTACTTCGCTCCTTCTCCTTTCCCGCTCGCTCGGCCCTGGTTTTTTTCTCCCCCCATCTAAACGACCTAACCCAACCTATCCCGTCACGCCCTGACCAAGTCGACGACTCGTTCATCATCTTAACCACCACCTTTTCCCTTCCTCTCCTCTTCTTACCTTCACGGTACCTCTTTCTATTATCCTCCCCTTCGATAATCCCCGTCTGTCTCGCAGCGGCTTTGGTCTCGGCAGCGTCTTCTCGGTCCGTCGTATCATCCAGTCTCGTCACCGACTTATTGCGATTTTATTCCTCGCATTTTTTTCCGTCCCTCCGAGACCCTCGCGTCGTTTATTCCCGACTAGAAGCGGCCCGTGGCGAGTATAACTTGCGCTTTCTTATTCAACAAAGCGGCAACGGTCATCTACGAAGTCTAAATCAATATTTTTTGTCTTGGGTGAGTCGATCTATCGACGCAGGAATATGGGGGATATGCCAACGTGTTGCGACGAGGGGCTTTGCGAGATTTTGGTGGTGCTTTTTTGATGGATCCTTGTCTTGGGTGGCCGATGCTGCGCATCTTGACGTCGGCCGCAGCGGCAAATTTCCTTCACCACCTCCTATTGTCGCCCTTCCCTGTGGCATCGTCGCTGCATTGCGCTGCATTCTCCCTCCGCAAACAGTCGTCATCCGGTATCACAATTACAGCAGGCTAACCAGGTGATTTTTCTGGATAGATCTTCTTAGTGCGAGATTTGAGATACCCAAAGCCGAATCGACTCCATCCCGGTTTTCTCCATCCCAACCCGAAGATCATACAATATGTCCTACTACGACAACCCTCAGTCTCAGTGGTCGTCTTCGACCCAGAACAACAACTGGGAACACCAGGGCTCGACTACTCCGGTTCGCGCAGGTACGCCGACATGCAAATTTCGCCGATTTAGAACTGTTATTAATCCCTTTTTTCAGGCGCCAGTGGACCTCAGCCCCAGGACGATTACGCCTTCTCCTATCAATTTGACGGTATGTCAAACCATTTTGCCGAACGGTTTGCTGGATTCGGTCATGACTTGATCTCTGCTCGCAGGGGTATAGTTTGGATCCACAAAGCTGAGCAAGATTTGAACTCGACCGATGGTGTTTATAGAGACTGACTGGAGATTACAGAGGTCGACCGAGCGTACGAAAACTTGCAGAAGTCCGGCAAGGGTTATGGAATGGGTGGCCGCCGTGAGTCTTTGATCCAGCGTTCTTTAAATGTCGCTCGGGGTCCCGACATAATCGGGCGTCCCAATATGGCGAGGCGTTGGAACCAGCAATACTAACAACGCTTATCGATAGACTCCCGTGGTTCCCATCATACACCCGGCTCTCGCCCTCACTCGGTGAACAACTTTGATGACGCCCGCGGCGGCTCTCAGGGACCCAACCTTCAGAATTTCTACGCCAACCAGCGTCACCAACCCTCACGAGGCTCCAACGAGGCAGAGCAGGTCATGCAGGCTAAGAGACGGATGGCAGCTCAACGGGAGCGTGAGCTTCGAAACCTGCACACAGAGCAGCAATATCAGCGAAGTAGGCCTCCCTCTACTGTGTAGCACATTCAACTATCACAAAGAAACAAGATGGCATATAGAGAAAAATAATGTGGTCATGGGCGGCCGAAAATGTCGTTGGCCCAGACGCCGCTCGTGTTTCTTCCCTTTCAAAAGACTTTTGCAGCACCTATGTAATCTTGTCGAGTTTGTTGAGCATGGGCTAACAGCTTTTCTACGTAGCCGTCCTTTCTGAGGTACCTCTCCCGCCCAACAAGCACATGTCCGAGGAGGAAACGCGAGAGTTGATTGCCCGTCAGCGAAGTGCCCTTTATGGTGAGGGTCCTTTTGCTGAGAAGGCAGGATATGTTGATGAAACCGGAAACGTCCGTCCTGGTGCCCCAGTTCCCAGCGGACCCTCAAGCCTCCGTGGCCACTCGCCCCTTGCCTTTGACAATGCTGGTCGTGCCCCTCCTGCTGGTGATGCTGGTACTCCTGTCTCCTCTGGTGACGCCCACGGACCCCCCACCGAACCAAACTCGCGCTCTCACAGCACCGTCAGCCCTCAAGCTGCTGGACCCGCGAACAAGGTCTTTGACAACGCTGTTGGCCCCCAGAGCCGCACTAGCACATCCAGCCCGACTGGGGGTTCTCCTTCTCGAGATCTCACCTCTGGCTCCAAGCCCAACCAGGCCGGTGCCTCGGTGGCTCCCATCGGAACCCGCCCCTCCGGTACGCCTACGACTACGGCCTCATCTAAGCGATCGACCACTCCCCTCGCTTCCCCTGGTGGTTGGGGACGTGGCAACGGTGTTTGGGGCCAGTCTTCTGGTCTAGGTGCTCCTGCTAGCGTCTGGGGTTAAAAAGGTCATGACGATGATGAGGAGTAGCAACATGATTTGGGAATTGAACGTTGCATTGGGAACGGCGCAGAGGTAAACGTGCATTGCGGTCGGGATATTCGGCGGGGACTGGTCTTTGACAACTCACTTTCACGAGTTGAAGACGGCGCGAACATTAAAGGAACTCGGGTCTGGCGAGAATCGAATGATGCAATCAAGGTCAAAGGTGTTGAAGGAACGGCATCAACTATGGAGTTGACATTTTTTTCTGTTTTTCTGGCAGGGGGATACGACCTGGTGATATGGGAGTTGCATTTGAACATCAGAGGCGTCAACATTCGTCGTCTATGCTTTGAAGGCGGGAAAAGAGTTGTGGGGTATAAAAATGATGGAATTTGTCTCAGTCGCTGGAGCGGTAAGTTCGGAGCTTTGCGCTTCAGGGAGCGACACCTATATACCCAACAGGGCGGTTCTTATGGCGTTCACTCTGTTTACGACGACCAATCAGCCTGCGAAATCGACTACGGCATGTGTTAGCATCATCTGAGCGGCGCGTTCGGAGTACTTTACGATGGAGGCATTTGATCTGTCGGCGTACATTTCATGGCTATGGAAACGAACGGAAGGGCACTTATGAGGGATCGGTTTCGGCCCACGGTTGGGCGGTCCAAGGGGTCTGTTTATATACGGCGAAAACACAACAAAAACGATACAAAAAAAGCACAAAAGGGCATTTCGGGGTTTCGGGGGGATTAGGGTTAGGTTCTTGTATTTTTCATGTCTCTCGTTTTTACCGGTTTCTGGGGAAGGTTTTCGGTTAAGGTCTGGTCATATATGGTATAGGGAACGTTTCTTTAAATGGTTGTTTTCGTTTAGGGAAATGAGAAATTGTTTTCTGATTTGGGGCGAGGCTTTGTGATGGAGGGATGTAGGGACAGGACAGTAGTAATTGTCATGATGACTGGTGATAAGGGTAATACAAGTTTATTACGGCGTTGAAGATTGATGAGCCGACCGAAGTTATGCATGAGTGCAGGAGTGGTGAGACACGATACACATGTGCATTGCCCAAGACATTGAGTTAATTGCTTCCATCGTGCATCGGGTAGCAGCTCGTAAAAGAGTACCCTTGAGAAGGTTCTCGAACTTTAGATCTCAACTAGTCAACCTTATCTCGCGTTTATCTCGCGTTGAAGCAGTGAGCGTTACTCAAAAATGACGAAGGAAGCAACAGAATTGCATGTGCGCGTCATGGGAATCTCACATCCCTTACAAAACCCCCACCTAAAAGCCATCTCGGCGCACTTCATCCCGTTCAGGACCCCCCATTTCGGGGTCCCGACGTGGGGCAAATCAACAAAGCTCACAGCTCAACGGAGCTCGAATTCATCGACTTGCAGCAGATTGAGGGGGGAACGAATGAATGAATGACGGGTACACTACGTGACGCGACTCCTTTCTTTTTGTTTATTTTACTCAGCGTACCTACATATACCTCAATGTCTTACCCCTCTTCAGTCCCGTTTCCTGTAGTTTAGTTATACATCACAGAGTAAATTCACGATGCCTTCCTTTGACGAGAACAAAGCTTACGTTGAGCAAGAAGAGACTTTCTTCGACGACGGAAGAGAGATTGAGCTTTTGCATTATATCTACGGTCGTTCCGATATCGATGAGCTGCGTGACTCGCCGGAGCGTGTGCTCCAAGCTATTGATAAGTTTGGGCGCACGAAGAAGTATCTCATGAACGTGGGCGAGGATAAGGGCAAGATTGTAACAGATCTCATCGCCGAAGTGAAGCCCAAAGTTATGGTAGGCTTAACCTCTTTTCTCTTGAGTGAGGGTGTTCGTTGACTGGTGTAGGTCGAGCTCGGTGGCTATGTTGGCTACTCAACCCTCCTCTTTGCTAACGCCGTCCGCAAAGCCGGCGGCACAAACTATTTTTCCCTCGAGCGCAACCCCGAATTCGCAGCCGTGATAACTTCTCTCCTCGACCTCTCGGGTTTGTCATCTATCGCGCGCGTAATCGTCGGCCCCAGTGACGCCGGACTCGCACGTCTGCACAAGAACGGCACCATCAAGAAGATCGATCTCATGTTCCTCGACCACTACAAGCCCGCCTATACAACCGACCTGAAACTCTGTGAGCGCCTTGGTCTCGTTGGACCTGGTAGTGTGCTCGCGGCGGATAACGTAATCAAGCCTGGAAACCCGCCTTATTTGGCGTATGTGAGGAGCAGTGTTGCTGAGAAGAAGGCCGCTGCTGCTAAGGGAAGCAATGGGAATGCAGATGGAGACCAGTTTAAAGAGAGGACGGCGAAGCAGTATCTCAAGAGAGAAGGTGAGGAGAAGCTTAACAATGAAGAAGGAGACCCGAGTTTGGTGTATGAGAGTAAGTTGGTTCACAGCTTTGAGCCAACTGGTGTACCTGTAAGTCTCATCCAATCCTTCTACCATCTCTTCACTAACGATATCAGGATGCCGTTGAGATTACACGGTGTACAGGCCGCGAAGACTAACTTCAATGGCCACACTTTAAATAAAAGCCAATTCAACATCGCTTCATTCTTCTCTACTTGTTGTGACTGACTACCCCTCAACACCAAAGCAACCATCACAACCTGTTCGTGCACCCCGCCCTTTCATCCAATAAGAGCCACGCCCGGTTAGCTCAATCGGTAGAGCGTGAGACTCTTACGAGTACGCGATCTCAAGGTTGCGGGTTCGACCCCCGCATCGGGCTGTTCCTATATTTCGATTGCGAGCGTTTGCGAGGCTTTCTTTTTTGTTGTTTTTGTGATGTAGTCTTGTAGTGCTGGTGGATTCAAAGGTGGTATCCTTCAACTGGGAGACGGCCGCCTCTATAAATACTACATACAGTAACAACAATCCCCCTTAGTCAAAGATGCCATTCTTTTGCAAAAATTCCCCGTCTTGTTTTTTTTTTTTTTCGGACGGTGAAAGACTAGTTTCTGGCTTTCTCGTGGCACCATGTGCTGGAATTAACACTGGTGATGCCTGACTGGCTGCAACAGCTTGATCACCACTCTCGGTATCGCCCTGTATAGTGAAGAGCGCAGGTGTGTTTGCAAAGCCTTCAGGCCAATGTAGTGTGCCGGAAGTCTTTGTTCTGCTGCCAAAGTTCCCATATTCAACTTGTTCTTGCAACTTCTAGATGTTTACAATAGAGAAATAATTAAGAGCAAACCACTTACAGCCGCAATGGTCAGCTTTGTGCTACTCTGATGGGAGTAAACAATGAAGGGCGTAACGGTCAATAGCACTGATTGTATAAGAGTATAAAGACAATGGCTTGTTCAATATCTAGATATCATTTATGACGTGCTGCCTGCTTAAAAAGTCGGGTGTATGCAGATGTTTGTTGCAGCACTGGGGTGGGAGAATAGGGAAATGGTAAAGATAAACAGCATAAGAGACAGGTGCCAAGACATACAAACTCACTGGATGTATTCTTCTTGCCCCTTGAACATTTTTTGTTGTTTTCTAAAAACCCTTCTTTTGTTTCTTGCCAGGTGGGTGGCAGCTTGCTTTGGCAGTGGCAGCTGGTGACAGCTGCAAAACAGATACGGCAAGTCCCCTTTGCATTCCCTCACCTCAGCAACTATCCACACTCAAGTCTTTCTTCCTTTCATCTTGACTTCCATTCCTTCCCAAACAACTTTAACTCTACTCGCCTCTTATCCTAACATGGAAACTAATCACCACGATAACACTCCTGGGGAGACCTCGGACATCACTACAGACGAGGCCCCTTCCAGTAATGGTCCTTCCTCGGAAGCCTCAGACGAAAATCCTGCAGATGGCGCGCCTTCCGATGATGATTCCTCTGACGATGATGTTTCCGATGATTTGTTGGATGAGGAAGAAGAACTCTCGATTTACCCTACCTGTGGCCTCTGCAGGTTCTACTTCGAGCCGGGTGACTGGGTAGTTTCCGGTGCGTATGTCCTCTACAATTGACTATCGATCATGTTACTGACTCCTTGATAGTCGACCCTCCCAGTGTCTATCCCAGACAAAGCCAGGTAGACAGGTACTGGGAACCGGAACAAGACTTGGGATGGAACACGAGGAGGGGGTTTCACCAAGATTGCGCCGAACAATTTTACGACGCGAACTACGGCGACAATCAATCGTATTATGCTAAACGTCACGTCTTTGACCTTGAGGTAGCTTATGAGGTGACCGGCTGCGCGTCCGAGTTCCTCGAACCTCCCCAGTCTATGACAGCCTATCGTGAGCGCTGGCTTCGGGAGTCAATCGTCCAAGATCTCCAGCGTGCTCTGCGCAATCGACTCCCCTTAGAGATATACGAGATCATTGCCCGCTATTGCATAAGAGAGCGAGCGACTCGAATCACCCAAGACACATTGCTCCTGAATGCAGAATGGGGAAGAAGTCTGGTGAAATCACGTTTTGATGGCAAAAGTTCATTTTGGGTGCATTATGTCGAGATTGAAGGGTTGAAATACGTCAATTCCATATCTTACGGTCATGGAAGTGACAGTCTGCTCTTCGACGCCAATTTGCTCTTCGACGCCACTACCTACACCGGCTCACCTTTGAACATTTATTTTGCCGAGGACCATCGAGGAATACGCCAAATCATCGCCACAGAATTTGATGACCCTCCATTCATCGATCGCGAGGAAGGGTTTCACTGGGTCATATGCTGTCGTCGCCAGAAGGCGCCATTCTTCTTTCAATGGAAGACCGATGTAAGTAAATACATACTACATTATGCCTCTCACTCACATATTTAGTACGTCAAACTAAGAGACCTTGCCGTAACGGAAACTGAGAGCGACAAGCCTGACTGGAACCTGAGACGCTGGGCTGTGTTTCCCAGAGATCCAGATACGTTTCCACAACCACCGAGCATCGACAACGATTACGATTACGATCAAAGGCTTGGTTACTACAACGCTATACAGGTAGTGGACTGGAACTCCCCTGACGTTCATGGCTATTATTTCTACGTAGCCAAGGGTGGCAGTCCCGAGGGCATCGTCACTGTCAAGTCGCAGGATTCTTCCACCGCCCACGGCGATGAATATGGTCGATACGAGCATTCGGGTATGTACATACCTATCGATCCGGATGAGCGAGTCGCGGAGCTATGGCTTCGTACAGGAGAACATTGGTACAACAGTAATGATAACACAAGGACACAAGCGCTGATAGTAAGTCCCGATAACAACATTATTTACAAAGGTATTTAGCTGACGATACACTAGCTCCGAACAAGCAAGGGACGTAGCCACGCTCTCGGTTACGATCTAGGCATCGCTTGGCCTCTGGATGACAGGACCATACTGAGGGACTTCACCTACAAAAGGGTCGCGACTTTTCCACCAACAGGTCAGACACGAATGTTTTACTCCAGAGCTGCACACGCAAGCACCTGGCTGGCTTTCGAGCAGACAACCACGTGGATCGGTGAAATTAAAGTCTCACTCCCGGCTCCGGAGTGCTACGAGGAGGAGGTCATGAAAACTGGCAACTGGCGAACATCAGCTCCCCTTGATGGTGTGATTGGTGTCAGAGCGTGCCGAGCATGGGATAGCTGGTGAGGAAACGAAACTGTTGTCCTTCTACTGACCTATGCGGATGGCACTCAAAGATGCGTAGGACAGGTCCGACCTGATCACTTACAAACCCCGATGACGGTTCGCACAGGCAAGATTTGGCTCTGTGCCACCAGATACCCGAGGCGGTACGGCTCGCAGAATTGGTTCCCTGGCAAGCTAGGAATCGACAGCGTTCGCGTGGTCGAGCCTTTGGACGTCGATACTGATGACTGCCTCGAGATACCGCTGGCAGGGCGTCTCGAGTGGCACTTCAACGGTATTTACAGTGCTGTAGCCCATTTCGACGAAGGTGAGGGATACGACGAGATTGGCTTAACTTTGGCCCGTGCATCGAAGAATACATTGCGTGAATCTGCAATCAAGAGCTTCGGCGTACTTTTCCGTACGGTTCAATTTGACATGGGGCAATGACTAGTCTAGAATGTAATAGATTAATAAAATGCCGAGATACTTCCATATATTAGTGTTCCAGAGGTTGTACATTAGCTCACCGTTGTCAGAGAAGTGGTGAAACAGAAATCTAGTTCGAGACGTTCATTTTAACCATCAAGTTCAGTATAGTAAGTATCCAAGTTGATATCCAATACCACAACTCCTCGCGCCAAAAGGGTATAAGCGTCCTATGCACGACACAATCGCCATATATCCATCCAAAACTCGCAATCGCTTGCTTTCCAAACAAGAAAAAAAGTATTCATCCATCCGTAAAAGACGCCTATATATGCGTGTAGTTCATTTACTCGGTTCGCCTCCCTTCAACAGCCCAACCTGTCGATCATGTTCGCTCCTGAGTTGCTTTTCCCCTGTTGGAACAAGAGTCTTCTCCTCTAAGCCGAGATGGAAAGCTGGATCGCCAGCACGGAACTTCTCGCGTATGCCTTCTGTGCCGGCGTGGGAGGTTGGTAGTGGTGATTCGGATGCCTTGATAGCATCATCTGGCCAGAGGATTCGGTGGGCTTCTTCCACTGTGAGTGGTGGTTCGTCAATTGCAGTTGTGGGTTGTGCGGTCGGAGCCGGGGGTGAATCAAAGACGGCTTGTCGAGGTGTTGTTGGAGATCCGACGCCGGTGGATCGAGATGTGGATGTGGGTGTACCGGTTCTGGCCCGTGGTGTCCATGCGGGACTATCCGTGATCAGCGTAAGGTCGGACGATCCCTGGTAGTCGAGGCCCCTAGTGGTTGTGCTTGCGGTGACTGCTGATCGGGGAAGTGAGCGGGTCACTGATGTTGAGTAGAGACTATCGTCGTCGTCATCGGAATCCGTATAATCTCCCTCAGTCTCTACCACGCTGTGCAGAGTGATGCCATCCGCAGTATCAGCTGGTGTTCGCTTAAGAACCTCGGATTCCTCCCTGAGCACCTTCTCCTCGTTTGTGTTAGGTCCAATTGGTATATGATGCTGAATAGCCGTGCGTTTCCGATCCATACGGAGGATATTTCTCATAAGATAAAGTTCATGCTTCTTGTAAGTCTCATAATATGCTCGGCTGGCCATAGCTGCTGAATGGAGGTCATCTAGCTCATCGAGTTGACACATGATACGGAGGCGAATGATCTCGGGGAATTCTGTGGCGACACTGTAATCTGGATCATGCGCAGCCATGCGGTTGAGTCGCTCGTTGAATTGAGTTTGAGGTTCTCGTTCCTTGTGTTTTGACAAACCCCAGCCATGACTCTTACTGCTGATGTCGAAAAGTGTCAAACCCAAAACACTGTTGTAGATATCGTTGATAGCAGAACGGAACACTGGGCCTGGATCACACACTCCCCTATGTACCGGTGTCGGTGGTGCAGGTATCCTCCTTAAAGCATCAACAATCTGTGCCAAGCTTTTCGACTGTGGCTGCGTGCTAGGTAGGTGGGACAGCACATCCGATGACATGATATGAGGCAAAAGGTTCATCTCATTGTACAGCAACATTAGCCAGCCAAGATTTGTGGCATCACACCAATGGCTGCCTTTGGGACATCTCGGGGTACTCGTCAACATAATAGGAGGGAGTGCGTCTGATGAAAAGCTGGCGTTCAACGGTGTCGGTTCGGTTTGCTCAAGCGTGTTGTGCGTCGGCTCTCGTAAGTACTCCCGGATCGCACTCACGCAACACTCGTGAATCTGCGCAATCTTTGCGCAACGAACGGCCCAGATCTTGTCTTTGATCTTCTGTGGCCACGGCTTCGATTGCAATTCTTTCTCGTCGACAAGGTTGAGAATCGTAGTTTTCGACATACGAGAGAACAGTCGACGCAGACCAAACGCATAGCTGATAACAAGAAGACCATCTGGCATGTCGTCGGCTCCCTTGTGCATCCACTGTGGTAGCCACCTATGTTCAACAATGAGTTCTAAGGGTGAGGTACTCTTGTATCTCATGCAACACTCGGCAATAGCAACGAACTTCTCGAATTCGATCTCTCTGGGAATCATCTCGCTGTGATGGTGTGCCGCATGTAACAAAATCTCCAAGGAATCCAAATGGTTTAGTTCAACTTGTGGCATGCGGTACAGTTTGGCCTCAGACCCGTCTTTACAGTAATATTTCGTTGGAGGCGCCGGTAGCTGTGTCGAGATATCGTCATCGTCGTAGAGATGTAGACTGCTTGAGTTTCCTGCAAACATGCGAGCAAAGATGGGCGAGGTCTCAGCAAGCATGTAAGAAGAGACTCGAAATCGCAGAGCCGGATCGCTGTGGTTACATCCAGGGGCAATGTTTGCGAACTCGAGTATAGCATCGCCCCGCTGAGATATGGCGAATTCTTTAATAGTACGGTCTGGTGAAATGCCCGATTCACCCGTTTGAACTAGCTGTCTGATCTCATTAAGCTCTTGTCTAATCCTTTCATAGTCATAAAATCGCATTTCATATTTCGGAAACTGCGAATGTGTCAGCTGTGATCGCTCCAAGGCTGGCTAGGACGAACATACAAATTGAGGGTCCGCCGACATGACCCGCGTAACGCTAGCATTGCGCATTCGTTGGACAGACTCTTTTCGAAAGCGCTTATTTGTAAATAATGCTTCCACCTGCTCTGGTGTCGCATCGCGCTCATTGTTCTTGTACGTCTCGATCAGACATGTTCGGCAGGCATCAGCCAAGAACTCAAGCCAGTTCCTCCACTCGCGCACTGACGACAACCAGGCGTCGCTTTGATGTATACTCTTTCCGACACTGCCAGAAACGACTTCAGCGAGACTTCTCCCACTGAAAGAACTTCTCGTATCGTATATGTGGCTGGGACTTTGCGGTGAGTCAACGGTGGAATCGCGACGGGTGAGATCACCGCCATTGCGAGTACCGCGACCAAGCTCTTCTGTCAGAATAAGACGGCATAGTGTCGCGCATTGCTCTTTGTACTTTGTAAAGTCTTTATAGGCCGAGTCGACGTGGTTGGGTGTAGTGGGAAAATTGCGAGGCATTCGCTGAACAATAACCTGTAGCTGTCGGATATGAGTCTCTTGACTATCGAGCGGGTTCGCAGAATGGCCATCGGGAGATCTGGCATTAAGATCGAGGTCGGAGGTGCTCGTTTCGGGGGGATGTTGGCTGATTATCTTAATCTATACGCACTACATCAGCATTCGCACATGTGGTCATGAACTTGTTGGTCCAAACGTACCCCTCTCCCTGGGATCTTCTTAATCAGCGATTTCCATTGTCGGCCGCCCCCAAGAGGAGGCCCATCGCTGGATGTTCTCGAGACCATATCGACCCTCATGGATAGATTGGGTTGTTTGTCGCTGGAGGGGACGGAGGTTCGGGTAGATCGCATCAGGCTGGGATAGAGAGCGCAGCGTCAATGCTAGCGCCTGACCACAGCATTGTCGTCACAGCGTGGCAAAGAGGCGCCTCGCTAGAAGACTGCCGGGTGTGAAGTTGGGATGCGCTCTGTAGAGTTGAGTAGATTTGTGGTTGTTTGATAGGTGGTGGTTTGAAGTCGCGACTCGACTTGTCCGTTCAGCCGGGGGTGTCGGGTCGTTTGGTGCAACGTTAGAAATGCGTCCCAGGGAACCGGAACCGTTGGACTGTCAAGTTCTGGCGGTAGCGAGAGCGTAAGATTGAAACAAGAAAGGTCTTTCGTTGGATGAATCGGTAGTGTCGATCTGGGATAACAGAGTATCAGAATTCGAAAATTGTAGACTGAATAAAATATCGTCTTCGGCTATTGTCGTCGTCTAAAGATCAGAGAGGCAAGGCAAAGCGAAGCGAAGCGAGACCCGGGAAACTGAATTGAGGTGACAGAAAGTGGAGGACGCTTGGGGGGGTCTGATCTTAAAGGTGGGTGGACTCGGCTGGGATGGGAAAAGCTGGGGTTGAAAACTGGGGCAGAAAGAGAGAGAGAGAGATTTTGGGTCCCTTGGCGTCTAGACCTGGTCTTTGCCTGTCACCCGCTAACTTAGTTGAAGAACAAAAAAGCAAGGGAGGATGATGGCATGGGAGAAGTTTGACCCAAATAGTAGACGTGCCGCCTCTTAGCAAGTCTTGGTGTGCGGAGACGGTGAGATGTTCGAGGCAAATGATCAGATAGAGTTGAATCACACACAGTAGACGGTAACGAACACCGTACGGACGTTTCTGGTCAGAGTAAGAAACAAGACGAATTGTCAAAATGTCATGTCTGTCCTTAGGTATCCAGTGGAGTCAGGCTCATCCCAGTATTTTACTGCGTAAAAGAGGTAAGACGATTGCGGGGGAGGAGACTCACTTGTTCAAGGCGTGTCATGAGGCAAAGCAGCCCGTCCGTTGAACCGTTTGCTGTATACCCGTTATATAACGGTATTTCGGTGACCAAAGAGAGTGTTATCAGATTCACCAAATTTGCAAAATGGTTCCTTTATCTAATCTGTTTACAGAGTTCTAGCTATTTTAATAGATTAATGACTGCCCAATCTGCGCTTGTATTGTCAACCCTGAGACCAAAATAAGTTCACGATCGAGGTACCCGCTAGGACTCTTTGACCGGGCGATCATATACTAGGGTCCGCAGAAGTAAATATAGTAAGTCCCCTTTCTTTCTCTCTTTGTTTATTTTCATATAACGGCTGCCAAGTGTCAGCCTTATTACCTACCTGTCACAGCATGACGATCGACAAGTGTTGCCTACAAACAGTCGTGTTCCAGGCAGCTCTTAATGCACACAGCCATTGATAGGCATTGAGGCAAGCAGATAGTCCTAGGGTTGTAAGACTGCAGCTGCAAACTGCATGGTGTCTGTTCAATCAGTTACCTAGGCTCCGGCATAACGGAGCATCTTGGGCAAATAGGTACCTTGTTGTGATCAGTGAGTATTGAGGTAGTTCCTTCGGCGCTCTCCACTGAGATTGTTGCGTGATGGCAAGACATGTTACAAGAAGGAAAATATTCAACAATCTCGTATACGTATAATTTAACAACATAAAGGAACCAAAATTACAAACAATAGTAATTTAGAATGCCTAATTAAGCTCATCATCGTTGCTCATGACTTCCTTAATCTTCTCACTTATCACCCACCCTATACCCTTTTACCGCTTCAACTTCTCATTCTCCTCTCCAAATACAAAAACAACTCTTTCCTTCCCCTTATCATTCCACCCCTTCTCAACATCATCAAACCTATACTTCTTCAAACCCTCATCACTAACACCAACAAGCACCTTCAACATCCCCACCGTCTCAGCTCCAAGCTCTCTCGGATCCCACGACCCGGGCCCGGAGCCCCGCACCGTGACATCCCTCCTCCGTAAACCCATGGCCGAAATACTCGCCCCGTCACCCGCCATACTTCCAATGTTAATCCACGTAATCGCATTCGTCGCAGCCGCGGTGCTGGGACTCAGAAAGAACGCGTTTGGCCAAGGTCCGTAGAGAAAGTCTAGCACGATATCTGCGTCTGCGGCTGCGGAGAAATCTGTCTCGGTGGGTGTCTCTGTGAGAAGCACGCTGGCGTCAAGATCGAGCTTGGATAGAGCTTCCTTGTTACGCGCTGCACCGACAACGCTCGTTGCGCCAAGGTGACGAGCAACTCTGATAGCGATCTTTCCACTCGCACTGGTAACGCCATTGATAAACACTTTAAAGCCCTTCCCCTCCTTCAGATCCGCACGCTTGCGCAGCGCCATCCAGCTTGCCATGACGGGGTTAATCATAGCCGCCGCAACGACGGGATCAACACCGTCAGGCAACTCGACGATATTGCCTGTGGGCGCATTGACAATCTCAGCATAACTACCCTGCGTCGTGCCCAGCAGGGAAAAGTAGACATTCTTGCCAGTCGAGACGTTGACGCCCACGCCGTCGACACCAGGACGGTGGGGCAGTTCAGTAGCAGTGTAGTGTTTTCCAGCTGCTCGTGCACGAACAAGTTGGTGAAGACCAGAAGCGATAACACGAATCTCCGTCTCGGAGTCGTTACAGGGTGCTTGTGGCGGGACAATATTGACGGGCTTGGGAGCTTGGCCCCATTCTGTGACTTCAGCTGAAAGCATGCTCATCTTGAATTGATGTGTATGTAGTGGTAAGTGAGTAAAATTGTTATGATGATATTCGAGGGGAAGAGTGAAGAACACAATGCCTCTTTTGTGGAATCATAGCTACGTCTTTATACTTCCGTCTTCCATCATCCGTTGTACTACATCCCGCATGCCGCTCAGAACGTCACTTAGTGGTCTCGGAGCTCCTATGTCAGCATTTGACCCAATCCTATTCCACCCGCAGAGCCATCAACTTGTTTAGTCATGAGGCGCCTATGTTGCTAAGCCTCGGGAATTACCGTAAATACGCGCGCGCGCGAATGAGAAGCCGCTGAAGAATTGATAATGCATCATGTAATCGTACCTGGACCCTCAAATTGACGGAACTTCGGCATCATAGCTGGTGACGATCAAGGCAACAGTGAGTCAATCACTTTCAGCCGCAGAACAAACATTAAACAAACTATCGTCAACGGCTTTCGTCCCCTTGTTGCCGGTCACAAACATGCATCAACACCATTCACATTCATCGAACCCGCTTTGCATTAAAACTTTCATTTATCTCTTTTCTGTGCTTCGTTACATCTGCCCATGCTTTTTTTTTCGGACAACCATCTACTGTAGAAAAACCGCTTGACCCTTCTTTGCCCATGCAGCCTAGCCTGTAGGATATAAACCGCTATTCCCCCTAAGATGGACTTGTCTTAATGCAATTGCAGCTGTGTATATAAAACGCCTCCTCCCAACCGGCCATGTGTAGAAAGACGCCAACGCCTCTTCGTTTCCATGTTTGCGTGCAACCAAACAATGAACCAACCCAGCCGTCCGACCATTCATTCCATCCCTTTCTTTCCCTTCCCTTTGTCTAGCCAGCGGATCCGGCCTTGCTGTCATTCTTTCATGCCACTGAACCGACCATCGAGCCTTGCCAATCTGTAAGTCAACCGCTAACCACTGCGGCATAAATGCTATGAATAAAACACCCTTGGACATCAATCGTACACACTTGCTACATATGTAAATATCGTCACTTATCTGGATACATCCAGAACAGTGTCTCCAATGTGCCCTTCTCATCTCTTCAACAATCTTCCATCCATCTTGAATCGTTGATCGCCATGTCGACTTTGCAATACGCCCTATCCAAAATGGCAACCTGCCTTTTGTAGATCAAGGAACGGCCGCATTGCTAGGCAAAGCCCAAGGACATATCCCCGAGTCACTAGCCCAGAATCCGGTCGACGTGTCTCGTCACTTTTCAGATCGAGACTACCGCTCAACCACCCTTTCGTTCGGACTCGTGCTTGGGAAGTTGCTCGCTGTTTCCTTGTTGGGCGTTGTTGTTGCCACCCTTCTTCTTGCCTTTACCGGCCTTCTGCCAGCCATTGTCGCTTTCACTTCGGGCTCCACGGACGTGACCGTTCTCTCGGTTTCCGTTGGCCTTCTGAGAGTTGGACTTTTGGTTCTTCTGCGATTTGGCTCCCTCTTGAGGATTCTGTGACTGTTCTTCGGACTTCTGACCTCCTTTGGGTCCCTCGCCTCGGCCTGACTTGGGGCTGTTTTGCTTCTCAGACTTCCAAGGTCCATCCTTTCGAAGAACTGTAGGCGAAGGAGTGCGAGTCTCATACACCGGTGAGAGATGAGCAAAGTCTTGTCCAACAGGACGATCAATGCGGTTCTCAGCAATAGCAAGATCGAGAGGAGCAATGACGCCGTTCTGGTTCTGGCGCGACATCAGACGCTGTCGGGTCGAAGGGGACAATCGAGAGTTTCCAACCATCGGATCCTGTACAATATGGGGAGTGCCCATGTAGTAAGCGTTCATCCTGGCGATACGATCACGGAATGAGGGATCATCTGCAGTGGAAGGAACTGCAGCCATAAGCGGCGCAGTGGAGCCATTGGCCACCACAGGGACCTGGCTAAAGGTACCTTGTTGGTTCATGACTCCCTGCGGCTCAACCATAGGCATAACAGGCCCATCAACAAGGTAGCTGAGCATTCCATTTGTGGCATGAATCTGCAGAGGGTTGTCAAAGGTGGGAGTCTCGTCTGAGGTGTAGTTCTCCGTTCCAGAAGGGGCTTGACGCGGGCTCGGGGTCACGCTCGTCTTCAAACTTGATCCGTTCACAACCAAAGGGCGTCCAAGGTTCTTGTTCTGATTACCAGGGAAAGGTCCCTGTGCCAATGGCGCTGATGAAGCAGTAGACGTAAAGTTTCTTGATTGACCCAAAGGTGAAGGCGATCGTGATGTCCTCTTCATCCGGCGGTCAAGAATCGTTTGGGGAATCTGGTCTGTTGACAATCTTCGTCGCCCAGGGCTCGAGTTCTGACTGGCAATATCCCCAAAAGCAAGACCGTTGGTAGCAGGCACTGGCTGTTGAGGCTTCTTGCTAGGACTGGGACTTTCTGACAGGTAGACAGAGTATTTGCCCTCCTCTGATTGCGGAGAATCCGTAGTAGCCTTCGGCGTTTCATCGAAATCTGTGTCATCAGACATGAAACTGGGAATTGGATTGCCGTTTGCGCCTCGAGACTGGGTAGGCCCACTGAAGGATTGAGCACCAAAGTAGGCAGCGCCCGCCTGTGATGAAGACGGGGAACGCGATGCAGGCTGCGAATGTGACCGCAGGGTACCGTTTGACCCTTGAGCACCTGCTTCGTTAGTCATACCGTTTCGCTGCAGGGGACGACGGAAGTCCTGAGTAGCTCCAGTCGTGCTAGCCGGAGATGAAGGATACGTTCCGTAACTTGCACCCGCTTGGGGGAAGAACTGCTGTCCCAAACTCATATTATATAAAGCATATATATCTGGTCGTAGAGGGGCGCTAAGCGGCGGATTATCGAACGAGTTTGTCCTAGAACGATCCGATGTCTGTTGCGGCTGCTGTTGGCTTGACCCTGCACTCGTTGACATTCGCTGCGTTTGTTGTTGCTGACCCATGGCTTGAGCCTGGGCCTGGTGCTGCATAAATGCTGGTGACTGACTGGCATACAGAAGTCTCATATTCTCTTGGTGCAACGCCATTTGAGTCATGAGGTCCTGCTGTGCATATTGGAACTGGAACTGTTGATTCTGGTACCACTGCAGATCTTGCGCCATGTTGACCGGCTGCATAAACATATTGTTGTTGTTGTTTGCATCGAATTGTGGAACGCCCGCAGATGCTCGCCTATTCGAATTTCCGCCTCGGTAGTTATTGTTGTGTCGTCCACCACCGCGATGGTTTCCACGACCTCCACGTCCTGAATGTGTCTGCGACGAGCTTCGAAGCAGAACAGGTCGAGGCTGTGGTGCAGGTCGAGACCATACTCTTTCCTCCTCTTTAGGGAACACGTATTGCTCGCAAGCCTCCTCAAAGTTCGCCACTGAGATCAGATCAAACGCTCGACGCAGCTCTATATGTAACCCGCGGAAGGAATATTCATCGGCCGTGTTTCCGAGATTTCGAGACGTGTTGAAAGGCTCTTCGACACAAAGTTGGTTGTTGATCGCATAGTGCCATTTCTTCTCGTGTTTTGTGATCAGCTTGCCCTGTCGTACTGAGAGAACGTGCTTGTCGTAATCAAATTCGTGAGCATAAAAACGAAAGAACTGAAACAAAAGCTCCGCAGCAGATGACTTGTTCTTGTTTCCAAAACCAGCAAGCTTGTCAATATCGTCGGCAAAATCGGGTAATGAACCGTCGGACTTGGGTAACTTGTGCGGCGACTGATGCAGGCAGGGGAGGACGGGCGGGTTGCGCAACTGCAGGAACGCAATGATCAAACAAATCCATGTGTATGAACTCAATGTGCCACCAAACGCTGCCGAATCGTTAGAGAGGGGGTTTGTGGGGGAGAAGGTAACATACCCGCATCATTGACTATTCTTCTTCGTGTCCAATACTTTACAATCATAGCAAGCTCGCGAACTCTTGGGTCGATATCGATATATGTTCGGACCATGCGCGTATTCTCGAGCGCTAGGGTGTTGTTGACATTCATATCGCACGCAAGGCCCAGTTCGGGATCCCATATTTTAACAATGGGCACCTTGGCGGCTGAAATACAGACAACCTTCTCCATCCCTCCTGATCCGGTGTTAGCGAGTTATTCGTGGTCGTGCAAAAAGATACGTACGTTTTGCTAGGAGGTTGGCGATCATGCAGACACCCTCCAATTCGTGCCACGAGGTTGTGATGCAGATGTCCACTAAAACGGGTTAGATTGTGGTCAAGCGGCGTGGAGGAGATTGACGTACCATCAGAATCATCTGAGCAAAGAAGATTTCCAGAAGAACCAAAGAGATTCACCCGGATATCATGCCCGGGCCATTCGTCATTGAAGATCTTTTCAAGCTTCGACACTAATTTCTTTCGATTCTCCTCAACAGCGGGGGTAGGCAGTAGTCCGTCAAAGACCTCCCTCATATCTGTGGCCAACTTTCGCTCCTCATCCTCGGTCAACTTGCTCTTGACCGTCCGCAAGTCCAGCTTTTCCAGACGATCATTGCCGACCGAATACGGTATTCTCCTCCTAGAATTTATCTGGGCAGTCTCGTATTTGCAGCCTCCTAATCGCGGCGGTAAAGGCCGAAGCGCAGGTAATGTACTATTTGTCTCAGAATAAGCCGATCGCGGGGAATGGTTATTTGTGCCCGTGGGCGACGGTTCGCGGTCTTCAAATGAAAATTGCCGAGCGTGCTGGTGAGGCGTCGAGGGCACTGAACTAGAGTGGGACTGAGCCGAGGGTGCGGATCGTCGGGGTAAAGGCCTCGATGAGTCGGCGGCCTGCTTGGAAGACATTTTGGACGGAACCTCCTTGGAGGATGCAACCGAGCGACTCTTGTCTAAATTCTGATGTGACCTGCTCCCATGGCCTCCAGCTGTGCTCCCCTTGCCGGCGGAGGCGTCCCTTAGCGACACCTTGCTAGAAGATCGCGACCGTGGCGCCGCCTGGATGTGAGGAGCAGAGATGACGGGAGGGAGTGGCGGTGTCTGCAGGCCGCCGCCGCGGGAGGGGGAGATGAGCTTATTGTAGTGGAGGAGTTGAGCGTGGTAGATGTTTGATTGCTGAGGGAGGAGAAAGGGGAGAAAGTCGAGACGAGAGTGGAATTGTGTGGCGGACGGGTCAGCAAAGAAGTAGCCGTCGGCGGCGGAAGCGCTGTGAGTACTCGTCGCCGATGGTGTCGTCGGATTCGTTGTGCTCGATGATATCGTCGAGGCAGAAGTCCAAGGACTGGAGGGATAAGGATGTTGCGGTTCGGCCGTTGTGGTCTGGGTGTCCATATGGAGCAGCGAGTGAGCCCCGGGACGGTTCAAGTGATTGCGGGGACCGGCGGCAGTATATGCGTGACGACGTTGCGTGCGTCTGGGCTCGTGGATCCGGGTTTCTTGCTTCGGTGGCGGCGAACGCTGTAGAAACTGAAAATGGAGCAGTAGAAAAAAACGTCGTGCAATTCAATCCTGTTCTAAGCGCTAGAGAGGGTCTCGAGACTTCAGCATGCAATCCAATGCCAGAGTCTATCGTAGAGTCAGGGGCGAATCTGGTCGCTGAAGAGAGGGCGCTGTTCCTGTGTGGGAATAGCGAACGAGCGAAGCAACGTCAGAGCAATAAAGTAAAAGCGAAGCGACAGCGACACCGTATTTCGACCGAATGTGAATGAACAGAATCAGAGCACAAGAAAACAGCGGCGAGGGTGAGTCGAGAAAACAGTGAGGGATTGCAGTTGCAGTGCAGTCGGTATAACAACGATTTCCCGGGTCGCGGGATAATGATGACAATGTAGGTAGGATTCGACGAAAGATGGCGAACAGTGGCCTGTGGACTGGACTGGACTGGACTGGACTGGACTGGACTAATGGACTATGAATTGGTTGAACTGAAGGTCGGAGAGGCTTGTGCTTGTGCCTGTGGGGGGGCTCGTTGCCAAAAGGGGGTCGCTCGGTGCGAGGGACGCCGGTTCACCTCGTCTCGTCTCGTCGGGGGGGTAAAGGGCGAAATGATGGCAGGTAACGTACTGACTTGTTCAGGGTCAAGAAGAGCGTGGCGAGAATCGGGAAGTAAAGCGAGCCGAGTAGAAAGAATCGAAAGAGTAGGTGAAGTTGATAGTATCGAGCCAGAATTATGAAGAAAGAAAACAGAGACAAAGCAAGATTGGAAAATGCGGATGAGTATTGGGAATGACAAGAGATGGCGTTTAGTAGCGGGATGGATTGGATGGACTGCCCGTTGGTTTTAGTTTTTACAGTACCAGTTGGAGGGAGAGTGGATGGGTAAAGAAAAGATTGATCAAAGGCAAGACAGGACAAGACATGGAACCTTAGACAATGGACAAGTAGAGAGACACGGGTTGGACTGGACCTTCTGATCTGAGGGGAAAGTAAGGTAATATCTCGTTACGGTAGTCGTTCTGGATCTGGTAACATCAATATTGGGGAGATGCAGGCCTTCACCGGGAGTTTTAGTTAGCGCACCAAGTACCCCCGACTGTACTGTGCTGTACCTGACTTTTCCTTGGACCCGGGGAGGCTGACTGCGGGGTGTGAGTTGCGGTGTCGCACTGTATCTAGTACCTGTAAATAGTGCACACCTCCGAAAAAGAATAAGCTCACCTGCAGTATAAACGGGGACTGTTTAAAGCTCACCTAAGCATTTATCGTATCACGATCAAAAGCGTATGGTATGTATTTGTGCACTAAGTTTCCTGCCGCTGATGCTGCTTGAAGATCCCCATCATCGAGCAAAATACTACAATCACAGTGACGGTATAGCACAGTGTTTGGTCAACAGCTCCCAATTAGCACCCACCGTCCGCTGCAGCGAATGGGCCTTTGTGCCGGTAGTGAAAGCGGGGATAATGGACAGCCTCAGCAGAGACAAGCCCCGGGTAGGTTCAAAGCAAAGACCATTAAAGGGTCAATGTTTCTGGGACATGACCTTTGACCAGAGGGATAAGAGCACAATAGGTACCTCCAACAAATTGGTATTGAACATCTAGCAAGCAATAGCCCAAAGACCGGACAGGTAAAGTGGAATGGGGCCAAGATAGGAGTTGGTTAGAGGGGTGTTTGTCCACTGTAGCAGTCAGTTTATCCACCTCGACTAGCCACCAACGTAGGTCATCTTTCGAAATGGAATTAACAGTAAAATAGTCCTCCCCTGCCCTGGCTCCTTTCAAAAACGGATTGGATGGAATAATTCGATCGAATGCTATTTCGATATACCGTGCGACTTGGTGTAATTGCTGACTGTTTGGGGCTCTCTTGGCTTGGGTTATTAAATGGCAAACATTCTTTTGCACTCAAGATTACCTGCCCAGAATCACATCACATCACATTCACTCACATCCATTGACCATATGCTGTACAACACGAGCTATTGACAACAGCATTCATCATCGATTTACAGCTGCTCCAGCTCTGAGCTGCTGCCCTCAAGGTTGGTCAGTTCAGGCAAGGTCATGGCCACTCCTGGCCCGGCTAGTCTAGCGCTGTGTCAGTGTCTACAGGGGAGCATGATGGCCCAGGCAGGGACCCTGATTCTGCTAACAACTTCCCCCTGACGCTGTATCCACTTTGTCCTGGCCCTGGATCTCTGCTCTCCCCCGGCTGTGGATTGATATGGATGGATGGATGAGCTCCTGGCCGCTTATGATCCATGCCTAGGACCAGGCTGCTGATGAGGCGGTACGAGAGGGTCAAGTCACTTTTGTGCGTCATGTGACGTTATGCGATACTTTGAACATCCGTACCCTACCTTACCATCAGAAATTCCCGTTCCTGAGAGGGCGGGTTCTGGATTTCGAGGGGTCGGTCCTCCAATTCCCCTCAAACTCAGGACCCCTTTGTTTGATGATATATTTCTGGACTTTGTATGGGTGGACAGCAATTGGTGCCACAACAACTGTACAGTACGGTGGCGTGTATTACGAGCATGTCAGGTCGGCAAGAATAAGCCAAGTAATTCTACAGCGCTGTGCAACAGTTTTAGACTTCTAAAAGGCTGGCTGGGCTCAAAGCTCGGACATATCCGTGTGCGGGTACGGTACCTTTTCTTACTTTCGTCCGTTTGCTTCCTGGCTGGCTACTGCAATGCAATGCTCTGCTGAGATGCAGCCTCAAAAGGCCGACTCTGTGGGGAAAACATGCAGATACTTGAGATACATGCTCAACTAACCTGTATCTAAACTAGACTAAACTAATCTGCGACTGATGAACATTTGTGTGTGTGGAGGAAGTGGGAAAAGGCTCTCTCCCTTTCATGATGCATTTCTCAGATTATTCGTGTATATCGATGATACTCTTGCGAGGCGTCTCCTATTCTTTCTTGATTTAGAGGTGTAATTACACTTGGAATTATCACGTCGTTTGTTGATGTGTCATGTTAACCTGAAGCAAATGTCCACAGTTTTTAGTTTTTTTTTCTTTCCCCAGGGCCAACATCAACGTTTGTCTGATCAACATCCATCGTTCCCATCAATCGCCAACAAAGCTCGTATCGAATGAGAGGCGAATAACTAGCATCTACGTATGCATGTGTACTGGATCATAAAAGGGAATTGATGCACCAAGCCCACTCGCGGCCCGTGTGCTTCCCTTCAGGCCTTCCATGCTATGCCCGATACCGCCATGCCAACGCATTGAACGGCGGATGCGATGGCTTTAGAGTGCTGCAGCAGGGGTAGTTAGTTAGTGAGTGAGCTGTGACGATGATCGATGGTTGTTGCTTTTTCTACGAGTTTGAAGTTTGTCACCTCAACGGCTTCAATTCAGCCTCCTTCTCTCGTCATGTCTACACGCAAAAAGACTAAACAGACTATCGAAAACCTGCAATGATCCGAACCGAACGAGATATGCAGAGATCTTGAATTAACCAATGTTCCAGTAGTCTGGCGCATGTCTGTCCTGTTCAGCCCAACCCAATTCAAGCTGCCGAGACACCACTCTCTTTCCCCTTGCAATGGTAGGACAGAAAAGTCACAAAATAGTTCAAGGTCTCGTGATGCTTCGATCGTTATTTCTTCGTCTCTGGACAAAAGATTTTATCACTATAATTACGGATACACCTCTCCTCGTATCTTTACTTAGCAATTTCGTAGAAGCAAGTCTTGACGGCGTATAAGGTAATTCTCCTTGAAATTGTCTCACAGACCACCCAGCCTCTTACTCTTTCATTTCTAGAATACGCGCCATTGTCATACCTTTCAAGTCTCCCTTTTGAGGGATCAAAGGGGATAATTTAGCATCCCTTTGGAAGGCAATCTCAGGATCATGATCAACATCAGCCGCATTCATTTACTGAGGGTGCACATGCAGGACAGAGTTAAAAGTAGGTAGGTAAGCTCGTCCCTTGCACGTGTGTGCGTAACGTCACGGACGACCGAGCTTATTTAGCTTACTTCCCGTAACTTTCTTGCCTCCTGTATGTGATCACGACGATCGATCATAATACAGTATCATCGTGCATCGTATCACGTCTCGTCTCGTCTGGGAAATACGATCTCCCCGTGTCTATTTCTGGCCATTCCTCCTTCAGCACTGATCCATTGCTGGACACGTTTTGCTTTACCTCGAAAGTCTCGTCTCGGGAGATCAACCACCACCCTCAAGCCGCACTCTTTTCTACTGACCACTGTTACATGTGTTTCCTCGTCGTTTCGCCATGTCGTTTTTCAGCTCGTGTTTTTCTATCTTCTTTCCACGATTGATTTGGCCGCCGCACCCACACATCTATCTTCAAAACAACTCTTACCGCAACAGGTGCAACCACACCTTTTTCGCATGCCCGAAGTGATCATATTCGCCCGTTTAGGTTCCCCGCGCTTCTTTCTCACTTGTGTGTTGTCAGCAACCAGTGAACAGCCCTGCCTCGACTTGGCTGGGCTGAATAGCTGACTTCAGGCTGACGAGAGGTGGCTTGTAACCATTTGCCGGCTGCTGGAGAAAGTGACAAGTCATGTGAATGCTAAAACTCAATTGCTGCTGATATTTCGGTAAGCGGCTGGCTGAGTTAAACATTGGCTTTGGTCTTCTTTCCCCAGTCTCTCGTTCCTAACTTCTCTCGCTTCTCGATCTGTATATTGTCAATACTATTAGTTTCGACGCTACGACTTCGGAAGGCGTCTTGCCTTGAACTGCGACCAACATGCTTGTAGCCGACTCTTTCGCATGAAGACTGCTTAGCAATTATTTGCTGTTTCTGACGTGACGGCTGCTATCCGATAATATCGGCTGCTTGCTCATCTACTTGACGATCGCGCATCAGTTGACACCGGACAAACGCGATGCTTGCATTTTCCTTTCCGTCGACTGCGCAATGGTGTCCTTCTTCTTCGCCCATTGAACCATTCAACGATCAAGTGATCGTTTCGCATTGATCATGAAGAAGCAGGCTTTACTTTGGTGCGACCATGCAGCCAGTCATGACGCCTCCGAAGGACGCACTCAAACGCCGCAGAGAATCACAGGTCTCGTTCTGCGGGTTGTCGCTTCGAAAGCGCGTTTCGTGGCAGTGCGTTGCTACATGATTTTGATGTCAGAGATTCGACGGCCCGTCAACGTCTTTTGCTACGTGAAATCGAGTATCATTGGCTCCGTCGCCGTCGTGTTTTGTCGCTACCCACGCTCACGCAGTCGGATCGAGTGATCTGTGGATTGCGAGCATGCTCTACCCAAGTTTGGTAGTTGCCTACCTAGAAACAATGGGCATATCTGGAAGAAGCAATCCGGTCTCCAGATATGCCGATATCCATATTCTTGAGCGTCGGCGCAACCGCACAGATTAATAACATGGATGCTTCATACATAAGGACGAGATGGTCTTGCCAAGGCAAACAATGATCCAAGCAGACTGATACACAATGGACGTCGCATATTCATTTCGATGGGTATGTTACTGCTGCTTCTGCCTCTTTGACTTCCATGACGGAGACAAAGTGATCAGACCTCTTCATCCATCCGAACGTTTGTCTGCCTAGTACCATGGTTTTCTATAACGCTGACCTGTAACAAAAGTCAGTCCCGATGGCACGCTCCCATCAAGCAGAACAGTCACGTTTGACTACCAAACACCCGTTTTCAACCCAGAAGATCCGCGGTGTATTCCTCCACGCCAACGGAGACGGTGTAGAGAAGTTGTACCTGTAGCGCACTTGACCTGTCATCAAGATTGGCCAGCAGTTTGTATGAGGCGATTGTGGAATTTAGTCCGCTATGACTTCCAGCCGCCGCCCTCTGATGTGGCTCGAAGGCGATCTTTTTTGGCCAAAGCAGCAAATAGCGTCACCAAGTCTGCTCTCCGAGACCAAGCCAGACTAGGTCTGAAGCATTTGCTCTCTAGACAACTAGTTCCTTATCAAATCATAGACGGTATAAATGGCCTTGTTTTCTTCGTCGTCAGTGCTTCTCTACCCATCTGGGGAAGCAGCATAGTGTTTGAAGGCATTCGCTATGTGACTTCTCTCTCGAACAAGCAAGAAGGCAAAGACTTTCGACAGGTATCGACGCAGAAGAAAAAATGCTTCGATACGGTATACCTTGTCTCGAACCATTTGGGCGTGATAGCCATATTCTTTGACGAGACTATTCTCTCAAAAAGAGAACAGCCTGGTATCTGGTGGAGTCGCTTCACGGCACGTGAGAAGCATTGTTTTCTGAAGGGGTACACTAACGTAAGTCGAACACTACCCGAATCACAGGCTATGTCTGACCTGTATATACTGCACAGGGCTTCAAGCTTCGTGACCTGCGATTAGTAGAATCACAATATCTAGACGGCATCCCAGCCATCAGGTGGTCAGTATTGCCGCCAAAACCAAAGACTGTATGGTATGTGAACTTAGACGACAGAGCTCACCCAGCTCCTTTCTTCAGAATCTTGGATTGCGGTAAGCCAGGAATCACTGGATATTCGGCCTGTATGCTTGATGGCGATCTTGTATACCTGCATTGTCATACTAAGCGCGAGGATTTCTCGTTTTATCACGAAAGCGGTGGGGATCGACTACATGTAGTATGGCTGTATTTTCCCGTCGAAAAAGGCGAGAGAGTATTTGAAGTTTGGCGCTGTCGAAAGAAACCTCACTGTTGTCGAGACATCCCCATGGTATGCTCCGAAAGCTAAACGCAGTCAGGAGGTACTGACAACCTCGATAGCTACGAACGAACAAAGGGCGCGTCTTCATCCTAGGAACATGCATCGGCTCGCACGATGTTTCCATCAAATACGATCATCTCACTACATTCCAAACGCCAGAGCATGCTCGGTTCTGGTATAGTTATCGCGAAGGCTGTGTCGATTATCTCGCATTCGACAGCGAAGACAAACGCCAGGACAAGAACAAATTCCGCAGAACGTTGAAAGGTCCATTTGCGCTATGCTCTTCCGGCGTAGGGAATCAAGCCTTTGCTACAACAGCGCAATTAGAGGGCGTGGTCGAAGTTGTACCGTGCAGATCATGGGCACCTGGATCAACGGGGATTGTGGGACTTGTGTTTACGTACTCTGATGGACATCGTGAGGCAGTCGGACAGGTGAGACTTGATCATCTCTTATCCCCACTGAGCGTTGAACCGACGGGTGATATGTGGCTAGGGTTTCGATACCTCTCTTACGGCACGGTTGTCGAAGCAATGAGGTTGATACCATCGACTGGCAAGACGATTTATGGTGGAAACTCATCTGAAGCTGGGCTGCACTGGTACCGTATTGTATGGCGGGGTCGTCTAGACTGGCTCTTTTGGTACGGACGATGCTTTGTGAGTTATCATGAGCAGCCTATTTCAAACGAGCATGTAGGCAAAATACTAGAAGCTCAAGGGTAGAGAATGGGAGAAGGAGGTGCCTCATCGGCTTTGACATCTCTGCCTAATACACATGACTTCCCCTTATACAAAATTTCATGTTTATGCTATAGTTATCCAAAATTGCTAAGCTAATAAGATCCTCGCTCCATCTTCAAGTTCCATAACATCATCCGCCCTCGCAGCTTTCCCACCCCAAATAACCGTCCCCGTCCCGTCCACCGCAAAAGCGCCCGCCTCCTGCCACTTATTCCCCATCGTCGTTAAAGGCCCTTCATCCTCTTCATCTTCCTCAACAGCATTAACCGTGGTGCTGGCCTTCGGCTTTGGCTTCTTATCATTATTCATCTTCCCCTGTATCGCCCCCGCTACTTTCTCACCTAACCACCCCGTCTCTTTCCAACTTTGCACTTGCGTCGATGGATTAAGAACGTACCACATACTACTCGTCCCCAGACCCCATGCTGCGTAAAGGGCTCTCTCTTCATCGACTATCACACGTACACTCCATGCGCCGCCAAGAAGATCTACCCACTTCTTCGTTGCTTGCTCCGAGGCGTGCGAGACAGCTATGCATGTTAGTGCATCGCCATAGCGATTTGCCATTGTGCGAAGATTTATAAACGTTTTTTGAGCAACTATCCCTCGTTAGCAAAAGATCCTTGTTCAAGAGGGCTGATGTGCAAAAGACGACTTACATGCACAACCGACACAACGCAAAAACACAAGCAACGTTCGCTTTCCTCCACCAACCCTCAACTTCTGAGTCCTATCGATAGGAGCTTTATCTCCAATGCCAGGCACACGACCGACAGATACAGCAGCGGGAGGAGGCGTTAGCCACGGCTGCACAGTCAGGGGTAGAGAGCGGACCGACATCCACGATGACCAGCCCGAGTCAGCATCATTGTCAGATGGTGAAGGAGGATTCTTGCGGAGTTTGTTGGGTTCGCGCTTTTCTGTTGGGAACGAGAGTATGTCGCTTGGTATACCAGCTTTTTTGAGGGCGAGTTTTGTTGTGAATGATGAGAGCATGTTTAAGGTTTCAGACGCTGAAGTTGCGTCTAAGATGAGAGGAGAGGAGCTGGCGTCGCTCGTGGACCAGAACAGGAGGCCAAGTAAGAGCGGTAATGCCAAGTAGATGCAGTATGGACTATGAATCAAGCTCAATTAGACACAATACAAGTCATACACAGATGAAGTTGTTGTTCCCGACTGTTGTCTTAGCAAAAAAAAAAGATGAGACGTGGTGCTGCAGTGAAACTCCAGGGGGGTTCAGTGGCGCTAGTAGGGGTTTGGAATGGGGGCAAATGGTGCAGGGTAACGCGAATAGTAAAGGTTTCAATGCAATCGGAATGCGCATCACTTGAGCCGCAAGTTGAGGATGATGCAATTTTCTCGGAAAGTCTTCAAATTGCGCAGATGTGAAAGGACACTAAGTATTATTTATCCTATAACACGGTAACCATGACCAGTGTGTGTGACAAGTGCTAACTCAACACAACTACATCGTGGTTCAAGAACAAGTCTAAGACTCCTTTGCAGCAAATCGTTCCCAAACCAGCCGACTAGTTCTTCGCCGTGTGCCCAAATATAGTTGAATGGGCAAACACTTTCTTCGATCCTCAAGATTAGACTCTGTGCTGCGTAAGGTCCCCTTTCACACTGAACAAACATCTCCTTAGACCCTCATCAGGTCAGACCCAGTATCGAATAGTGGGAAAGGGTACGCCATGTCCAGTTACCAAAGATATAGATCTGGGGTGTGGCCCAGGGTCTGGTGCAAGCGGCTTTCTGCCTGTAATAGATTCCCTGTCGAGAACCGCATGCATCTCGTCGTCAGGTTCACTGTCCTTGTAGTGAGACACGTGACACTGATGTCTGTTGCTTGTCCAGTCTAGCCGGCCGCTCAGGGGAACTATCAGGTACCTGGATTTTCTGTAGTACTGTTGTTCTTCTGGATCGGAAGATAGCCTGAGCTGTTTTGGCTGTAGGCGTTAGATTTAGACCAGCAAACGAGACACTCGGAATTGCAGCGTTTGTAAAGGGCCTCGAGCTTCTCATCTGCATTCTCTTTGCTTTTCTTGTTGAAACCTATCCCGTCTACCAATTTGCCTTGCTCCACAATGTGACACTGGCATGAGTGACCCTCCATGTCAGAATCGCATGCCGGATCACAAAAGCCAAACCGATGAATTCCAGGATTGTGTTCCTCAGATTGGTCGGCATCCCAAGCAATTTCATCTTTCTCGCTATACTCTATCCATATTTTCTCCGATGTCACCCTCACAGGCGCTCCCAGTAAGTCGAGGCGTACTTGGCCGACACAGCTCTGGCGATTGTCGTCGTAGGTAAAAAGAAGCCCCAAAATCGCATCATCGCAGTGTGATCTCCATGAGAGACAAGGAATAACCTCTCTGACACCGTCTAGCTTGGCAGACGTATAGTGGTACGTGTAAACATGTGGTTGAAGCCTAGGTGACCATCGTTCGCCGTCGTATATTGCTTCATCATTGCAGATAGAAACGTGTTCCAAGTGAAACCAATTACGGAACGAGTCGCAGACGGCGTAGAACATCTGGCATGGTTTGTCCTGTGGTAAGACAGCAATCCTTCGGTACATCGGCCCTTGTTGAAGAACTCTCGGCGGTATGGGCTCGATCTGTGTCCCAAGAATGACACTGTGGCGTTTATTCGTGATAAGCTACACATTGAAAGGTGAGCGAGGACTTTGGAAAGGACCACGGGTCAAGGTGGCTTACAATAGGAGCCGCCGCGAAATCGAGGCCTCTATCAGCGTTCTCCACCCTGTACATTCGTAGCCAGAGTTCGAGAATCCTCTCGTCAGGCTCAATAGGCATATAAAACCAGCACCAGTGACTTTGCGGGTATCCATGAAGGTCGTAGTCAATTGGTTTGCCAGCTTCATGGGAAAGAATCTTTAGGACCCCAAACATCGAAACGTAGAACGAATAGCCTAATGTAGCTGGCTTGTTCAAGTCAACGGCTTTAATAACGGCATAATTTATGCGGCTGTGGAAGAGAGGGAACGGCGCCAGTATAGGCATCGGCACGACAGATGATGGCACAGTTGACCAACGTACTGGTATGGGATATTTAAATTCCGACGGACGTATTTTGATGTCTCGAAGCTTGATGCCCTAGTCAAAGCGGTATGTCAGTAAAGCTCAATGTCTTAATAGGAAGGGTAGACCTGCATCGGTCTCAGCTCCGAAGTAGAAAGGGAACTTTTGCTGAGGATAGATAGTCCACCAACGCCCCGAGATCGGGTCGCACTTGTGCACATCATGCCCTTGAGTTACAACAACCTCAAGAATCCCCAAGTAGTCATGACAAATGAAGATGTTGAAGGGACCGCTCTGTTTCTCCGTGATCAATGTCAACTCCTCACCACCACATGATGTGTATGAGAGCGACTTGATATACCAATTGCCCTCGAAATCGATGACTTGGGCCAAGAGATCCGTGTGAAGTCGGTAAGGTACCCAAGCTAGCCCTGGGTGTATTCGGTCGTCTCGCTCCCACAGGCTTCGAATAACCTGCACAGCTCGTTGATCCGCGCAATAAGACGCAATCATGTGACAGATCTCCGGAGGAAGATGTTCTTGTAGGAGCTCGGCGAAAGTACTTTCAAGCCAGCGACGACGGCGTCTCTCGAACGAAGGAGGCGGGCGTTCTATCAATGGCCTGCGAGCAGTTACAGCAGCGATAAAAGGATCCAGATTACCAACGACCGGCGGACCGGGGTAGACCAAGTCATAGACACGGACCATCAGATGAGGGTCGGCTAAGCGTATACATCGGCGGTGGTACGCGTCAACAGCGTAAAATTCGAAGTTAGAGTTGGTACAAAACCTTGAATAAGCTATTTTTCGCCCGAATGGACGTTGATCGCCAAATATGTCTGGAAGGTGTGAGTGAGCGGACGAGTGGGAGATCTGAAGAAGACCTATGGTATCTTACAAATGGTGACTTTATCCTCATGTTGGAAGTAAAATCTGCACAAGCCGCATGTCGGTGAAAACCCCCGATTCGATCTTACGCCTGCGGTGGCTGGATCATCCGGTTCATTAGGGTCATTGTCCTCGAACTCAGGATTCATGATAAGGGCTAGCTGGGGTGAGTGCTGTTCAGAAGTGATGCCAAAAAAGATAGAGCAAATGTTTGGTTTGTGAGCGGAAAGGTTTTGCTGGAGGGAGAGAGTTCCTCCTGTTAGGTAGACCCAGTGCGTGAAGAGCTTCTGCTACAGGAGGAAGGTGTAGTGCAGTGGAAGAAGGAGCCTGCCTTGCGATAGAAGGTGCAACTACCTATCTAACACGTTGGATCGCCTCCTATTCTACAAGTATTTGCAAAACTCTTGTTGTAGGCAAGAGCTTAACGGAAGAGGCTTTGGTATGGCTCCGGGTTATTTGACAAATTGTGCAACAAATCTATACCATCATATCACAGTGCATTAGGAGCCGCGGTGTCAGAAGAGTATATGTGAAGCATAAAGACACTGGATTAGAATGACCACAATTCACTGGTCTCGTCTCTAATACTTGGATAAAACACTACTTCAGAAGAAAACAAGGCTTTGATTGTCGCTTGACGATATAACTCATCCTAAAGACCTACTGAGTCTCCTATATCAAACTATGGCTCATACTAATACTGCAGTTACAACGATCACTGCCCCGTCAATACACATCACGGATTCGGTGCTCGCCTAACACCAGTCTTACCACATTACTTGGCTGCGAACTTTCTGGGACGCTCAACTCACTCTCTATCGCTTCATCCATCTCATTCCAGACTCTGCTGGCTTCGTGATGTGATATGTGACATTGCTCATTGCAGAACAACCAGTCGATTCGACCTCTCCAGGGCACTGACAGATAGCGGAAAGGTCGTCGCCGCCGTAAGACTTGTTCTTCTTCCCAAGTCGGCTGCGAAAAGCGAAGACCACTGGCTCCATGGTAACCATTGGAAGTAATCCCCTAGAACCATATTGCTGACCTCTCGGGGCTGTGGTCGGGGACCTCTAACCACATGCCTGCTGTTGTGACTTTGGTCACTGGTCCTAAGTGGTCAAGACGAACCTGTCCCATAGACCTTCGTTTCCCATCGGAGTAGGTGAATATGAGGCCCATCACTCTGGAAGGCTCACCAGGTCCATCCCATGATAAGCAAGGAACCACTTCCACGACCCCCTAGAGGCTTGCAGATGTAAGAACATATTTGCCTGTCGATGGTACGGGAGTAGTTAGTCGCGAGGGAGGAATCCAAACCTCACGATCAGGTGCCCATGTGCTCCCTTTTTCAAAGCCCAGTAATGTCCGAAAGACGTTGGTTGCCCAAAACATGCGACAGGGTTCGTGCTCTGGAAGCTTGATAACTGCTTTGTAGCGTATTCTACGCGCAGTCTGGTCCAAATCCAAGGCCTCTGTGACCTCACCAATAACGACGCTGCGACCTGCATTGGTGCGTACCTAATCTGGGTTAAAGAAGCGATGGCTGAAACGGTAAAGATAGTACTAACAATGAGGGCTGTTTCAGGCGTCTCTCCATTGGAGTCTCTATAGTAGGTGCGAGCCCACAGTTCTGAGATTCGTTCATCTCGGTCGAGCGGCATGTATATCCACCATGGTCGACCGGAACCTTTGTTGATGACGTGCGCGATATCGTACTCATGGTTTTCTTTTGCATACCTATGTGGGATGACCTCAATCAAAGTGTCCCCTCCCATACCACAGAAAGAGTATCCGGTCGCACCAGGACTGTTCCAATCAACATACTGAACAATGTTCGATCGTTGCAGAGAATTGTTTCGATCACTAGGGTCAGATGTATAAGGGAACAGCAATGGTTTCGGTATTGTTGACCATCGTATATCTTGGAAGAGGTATCGGTCGCTGTTGGATCTGTCCGTGATTATCTGCCGAAACTCGTCGAGCCGTGGATGTTCTTGGAAGTTTCTGCTGATGGCAAGCTGTCGAAGCTTGAGACCCTGTGATATTAGACAGATTAGAAAGTGTTCCTTGTATAGTAAGATAGGAGTAGTTACGTCAAAATGTCCCAGCAAACGGAATCCTAGCCTTTGACGCGGATGGATATTCCAGCCCACGCCTGGTTCTCGCTCAATCTCAGGCAGTTCGCCTGGGGCAGCACCGATCTCCCCACCCAGGGCGAATTTGATGATGATATCGCGTACACCCCAATGATCAGAAGCGATGAATATGTTGGGAGTTGCCCCGGGTTCGAAGTTGAAAAGTCTGATAGAATCCTCGTAAATGGGCTGAGTGGATAAGGAGTAGACATATCGTACACCTTCGATGATAATGTACCGAACCCAAAGTGTTGTTCCCTGATCTATCCAGATTGATCCTGCTTCGGGGAGCCCATTATATCGCAACCACAGAGGTTTGAAGGTCTCGGTCGCTTGATGGTCGCACAAGTACAAAGAAATTTTCCGCCAAAGCTCGACTGGTATTCGATCCCTGGCGGGTAAACGGTCCTTAATTAAGACTCTAACGTGGACAGATGGATAGAATATGACCATCAGTTTGTGGGCCATTCTGCGGCTCAGCCAGTTCAAACGACGTGCCTCGACTGATGGAAGGGGGATTTCCCGAATCGGATCAGGGACATTTGTGTACCACATGTAATCGATCAGAAAACAAGGTAAAGGCCTCAAATTGAGATAGGTGAGAAGGAAACAGGTTGCATGATATGCCTTCTCTGGTCGGGGGCTACCAGTATGGTCTATCTCTGGCCTGTCGGCTGTCCTTCGAATAATGAACGAATAACTTTGATATGGAAGGTTAAGGGGGCGTGTAAAGATACGTTCGTTTGATTGAAAACTAAACTTGCACAGACCGCAGAAAGGGTAGAACAGGTCCATGACTCTTTAAGTCTATGGCGGATAATTTGACGATTGTCGAAGAAAACAAAAAGCACAGCGGGTCGCGAGTAGGATGTAATACCCATAACCTATCTATCAGGTAGCACCTGTCTTCAAGAAAGGTCCTGTCTCTACCTAAGGAAGGCTCAGGACTTAGGGAAGGTCCGAAGTACTATCGACCAAAAGTTGGCACCCATCTAGGCTCCAGGATGCAAGAATAAAGATTCTAAGGCCATGTAATTAATTCGTATAAAGAGACTCATTTCGTCTCTTATGCTTCCATCAGCCGAGTCCTTTAACCCCCCTAGGACAGCCCACCATCCCAGACAATCACGGAGCGACAGGCACTTGACAACGAATGACTTGAACAAGAGTGAAATATTTAACTGATAAAGGGCCAGCATTCTTGAGAAAACAATTTTGACTATGGCGATATTGCCGGCGGGATAGTTCCTTTGTATCCTACTGGCCCAAGTCCACCTGGCTACTCATCTATAGCCTTACGACTAATGTTCGACAGCCCTGTCTATCAACATGACTCTTCGAATTCTTCTCTTACCAAAGGTTATGTGATGTACAGACTCGAATAGAGCAAAGTCAACCACTTAGTATACGCTCACTACCAAGCTTTGGCCCCTGACAAGAACACTATGGCTTAACCTTCTGTCCACCATCCTTCTTCTACGTTATAAGCTTGCCCTACCGACGCTGCCAACGACAAAGCTTTGTCGAATCAGGTAAGGTAGCTGTCAAGTTGACAGTAGCGCGCGAGTTTATGAAGGATGAAGAGATCCCACGTGTGCTAGGGCAGATCATATATGGCGCCGGCTTGTTGCTTGCTGCCTCAATTCGACCGTGGAGACCACCAGAGAGCTTTATAAGCGAAGCCGCATTATAGCTCATCTAGGAACCAACGGGCTCTGCTTGAGTGAAGAAGTAGTGCAGTATCGATCACAAGGGCTGCTCAAGAATGTGTGTTGAAAATGTGTGTTGAATGACTGTAATCTGACGGAAGCAAGCATTACAAGAGCTTTATAACCCCAACATCACGAAGAATGTACTGCACCGCATTCATAAATGTGATATGTATTCTCGAGGTCCGGCACTCAACCCTTCCAGCTCTTCTGCCTTCCACCAACAATGTCGCCAAGAGTCCCTCATTTACCAGAGACCCATTGCCCGGTATCACCGTTGAGCTGAGCCCTGGGCATAAAACTCAAGAAAGCCACGAACATTGTTATACCATACAGAATCCAGACCAGAGGAGAAATCAAGGGTATAGGCGAGCGTCGGACTGTAGCTGTTTACGCTACTGTCTGGATCCTTCATAGCTCGGGAATCAAGCAAAGTCCGCTTCATTCCAGAGGGTAATACTATAAGGCATACCAACAACGTTGATTCTACGTGAAGGATGTTGGCCAGGCTTCTCATAAGCTAACAGGGGGCCGCTCCCAAGACGGAAATCCGTTTTTTTGAGAACAGAGGGTAGCCTAAGCTTTCAGATATCGTACGAAGAGTCACGATAGAGTCTTGCAATAAAGTATAAAAACAAGAACCAAATACTATTAAGCTTTTATTCTTTGCCGGGAATAGCTAAGACATGTCTATCAAGGAATGACATAGACGGTCCAGGCCGCAGTTGGGAGACTATCTACATTCCTCCCCCGATCCCTGACCTTTAGCGGCGGAATCGCAACGCCTCGCTCGATTTACAAGGGTAAAGTCTAATTGTATGCAGGGTCCGGAACAAACTTTTGGTACCTGCATTAGGAATAGCCTCATTCATTGACTTTGACGAGGATAGCACGGGGATATCTCTATATAATGTTTTGGAAGGTCGCGTTAGATTTGCCCCGACTCTGTTCGGCTCAACACAGCTTCATACCTCATCTCTTTTGACTGCCCATCTTTTGTCGTTCCTTGTAAAAATGAAGCCCGTATATGCTTTGACGCTATGTCTCAGCGTTTTGGAAGGCACTGACGCTATCGCCATCCCTGGCTTCGTCTCTCCTAAGGTTGGCTACTCTACTCCTCTTTCCCACGACGAGCCAAAGTCAGCTCCCGCTCCCGCAAACCAACCATTTGAATCAACAAATAATCCCAAGTCCTATGGAGCTTGGTCACCCAAGTCGACACTTTCCAAACTTCCCTCGGTTCGTAGAAGTGTCAAAACCGGAGAGTCATCTGGCTCTGATGATGGTGATCAAGATGAGTCTGATGATGTCACCAAGGATAGTTCTCAAGATACCTCCGACTTCGATGGAACTGAGGTGGCATATATGGAGCCAATGATGGCTTCCACATACGTTCGCGCCGGCACCCTCCCGGTCGACAAGCCGCAAGCAGCTCCAAAAACCAAGTCTTCGAAGAAGGTTACCAAGACCAAATCATCCAAGCCAAAAGATGATACAGTTAAAACCGCCAAGCAAGGTAGTGATGACGACACTGTTTCAAGTTCCAGTGGAAAGAAGAAGCAGAAGGGCAAGGATAAGAACAAGGGCAAAGACGACAACCCCGGAAAGCATACAGGAGATGATGATGCCTCCAAATCGAGTACCAAAACTGAGGACTCTCCTTCATCCACCCCTACACCAAGCTCATCCAAGGGCAAGGGCAAAGGCAAAGGGAAGGGAAAAGATAGCTCCGGAAAGCACACTGGTGATGATGATGCTACCAAGACACGTCCTAAACCCGAGGACGATTCTCCTTCTTCTAGTCCAAAGCCTTCCGGTAGTTCTTCTAAAAGTAAAGGTAAAGGCAAGGGCAAAGATAGTTCTGGAAAGCACACTGGCGATGACGACGCCACCAAGTCTTCTTCCAAGAAGGGGTCCAAGGATGACTCTGTCAAATCTGATGACTCCAAGACCAAATCTTCCAAGAAAGCGGCCAAAAAGTCAAAGAACGCACGTTTTCACCCGCGAGACATCACAACCCATCAATCTGGCACAACATTTGATCCGAACAGCGTCCAGGGCGGCGGTAAGAATGGCCCTGGCTACTACAAACCCTTCGTTATTCCCAAACTCAATACGGGCTATGTTCAAACAATTCCCCCCAAGGCCAGTGAGAGAAACCCCGGAACAAGCTTCAAGGTCAAGCCTAAGCCACAGCTGAACAAGGTCGGTGGTCCCCTCTTCACCCCCTTTTCTTCACTTCGCAAGAGAGAACAATTACTGAGTCTGAGATCAGCCGCGCCTTTTGGAAGTGTAGCCATCGACCGGGCCAAGTGGAAGGTGACTTGTGATAGTGTGAATATGGGGGATGAGTGTAAGAATGCGATTGATGGAAAGGCGGAAACTATCTGGCATACGCAGTGGGAGGGGGGTGAACCTGCGCCGCCTCATATGATTACCGTGGATATGAAAAAGGTCTATAATGTGAATGTAATTTCTATGCTACCCAGACAAGATGGTTCGCAGAATGGATATATTTCCCAGCATCAGGTTTTCTTGAGTAAGGATGGCAAGAGTTGGGGATCACCCGTGGCTTACGGGACTTGGTATGCCGATTGGACTACCAAGTATGCCAACTTTGACACACAACCCGCGCGGTTTGTGAGGCTTGTTGCTATGACTGAAGCAAACGGTGACCCTTGGACGAGCATTTCTGAACTCAACGTCTTTCAGGCGAATGACTACATACCTCTTCAACCGTCAACATTGGGAGCTTGGGGACCAACTATCAACCTCCCCGTCATCCCTGTGGCTGGAACTGTCGATCCAAACACTGGCAAAGTCCTTATCTGGTCGTCTTGGGCACGCGATACCATGGATGGAGGTCCCGGTGGGTTGACCCTCACCTCAACTTGGGACCCAGTCACTGGCCTCGTCTCTGAGCGTGAAGTTACAGAGACAAACCACGACATGTTCTGTCCTGGTATTTCACTTGACGGAAACGGTCAACTTGTTGTGACAGGCGGCAACAACGCAGAACGTACAAGTGTTTTCGATCCTGTCAAGCAGTCTTGGACCCCTGGTCCAGACATGCAGATCGCCAGGGGTTACCAATCTTCCGCAACGACTTCCACGGGCAAAGTCTTTACAATCGGGGGGTCTTGGAGTGGTAGCCAGTCTTTCAAGAACGGCGAAGTATATGATCCCAAGAAGAAGACTTGGACAATGCTCAACAAGGCCGACGTGCAAAGATGCTTACTGATGATGCACAGGGTTTGTTCCGGTCTGATAACCATGCTTGGTTGTTCGGTTGGAAAAAGGGGACTGTATTCCAGGCTGGGCCTAGCACTGCGATGAACTGGTATTATACTGATGGTAAGGAAGGGAATGTTAAGAGTGCTGGACAGCGACAATCGGATCGTGGTGTTGCTCCTGATGCGATGTGTGGAAACGCTGTCATGTTCGATGCTGTCAAGGGCAAGATTCTCACCAATGGTGGAACGCCTGACTATCAAGACTCTGATGCAACGACTGATGCGCACATCATCACTATCGGAAACCAAGGCACTAAGGCTGCCGTCTCGTACGCGAGTGAGGGTCTCTTCCACGCCCGTGTATTCCACAGCTCAGTCGTTCTTCCCAACGGCAACGTCTTCATTACAGGAGGTCAGCAGTATGCTATTCCCTTCGCCGATACAACGCCTGTGCTGGAGCCGGAGATGTATCTCCCAGATGAAGATCGCTTCGTGCTAATGAAGCCTAACAACATTGTGAGGACATATCACAGCATCGCACTTCTTCTTCCTGACGGGCGAGTCTTCAATGGTGGTGGGAGTCTCTGTGGCGGCTGCGACACAAATCATTTCGACGCTCAACTGTACACCCCTCCGTACCTGTTCAACTCGAAAGGTAAACTAGCCACAAGACCCAAGATAACCTCTGTCTCTGCTTCTACACTCAAGGTTGAAGGGACGGTTACAGTCCAGACGAATGGCGCTATAGCGCAAGCTTCACTTGTTCGATACGGGTCGGCAACGCATACTGTTAATAGTGATCAGCGCCGTATCCCTCTGGTTTTAAGTAATGCTGGGAAGAACACGTTCTCGTTCCAGGTGCCGAATGATTCCGGTGTGGCGCTGCCTGGGTATTGGATGTTATTTGTTATGGATAAGAACTGTGTGCCGAGTGTCGCTTCGACTATTAAGGTGATACTGTAGGATATCGGTGGTGGTCTCGGTCTGTGTCAGGTATTAGCGTTAATGTTTGTTTATTCCGAGAAAAATTGCAAGATACTCTTATCATACTGGGTATAACTCCTGCACGATGCATTGTAGTGGTTGTTGATTGAGTGCAGTCATAACCCCGCCAATTGCATTAGACAAGATGAAGCCTGTGAAGGTGGTAAAATGCTAAGAGACTCTGACGGTTCATCGTTGCTCAGTGACCTAGACAAGTTGCTTTTCTACAACACAAAAACCGGAAAGCTTTAATAGGCGTTTCGTCGTGATCGGAATCACAGTCTCGAACGATCATTTACGTCGAGCTTCCCCTGTCTTCAGTAGAATATTGACTGACGCCTGGTGTGGTGGTGCACGGAATATACACCTTACTGGTTTGGATGCAAAGATTCTGTCAGTGGCTCTCAAAATCATTCACGGGCGTTACAAAGACGTACCACGAAAGGCCAGTGTTGAGTTTATCGCCGAAATTGACGCCTTCGCCCACCACTTCGAATGTGCCGACGCATTAAACGGCTTTGTCAGTCGTTGGCGGAGCAGTCATAAGCTTCGAAGATATAATTGCGGTTCAATCTTGAGGCGACATCATATAGGGAGGACACTCGAGTCGACAACCACTTGTTCATGTGGTTATATATCTCATGGGTCTCCTCTTGGCGCGCGTGCTTTGAGGGGGTGGCACGAACAGCTTTCTTATTCTAACAGGGACGGGGACTGTACAGGCACTTCTTCGCAAACCTGGATGACCTAGAATCAGCCTTGACTGAATAGAAGGGCTACAATTTCGGAGCATCGAGAGATTGCAGTGACAGGACGCGTGTATCTTTCATTATAGGGAAGAGAAGTTTCAGAAGGTGTTTCCAACGTTGAACGACTCATAGGACGGCTTGAACTACTTTGATGTCCTTGGGATGTTAGAGCTGTTTCCGACTGATGCCGAGTACCACATCGGAAAGCCAAACGTCAGAGGATACAAGAGGGAGGCTGCTCCCATTGGTAACGTCAATTCCCCTCTGTGCCGTCGTTTGCAGGATCGGGCGTTATATTAACGATGCCAGTCAGTTCACAGATGTTTTAGAGATTCGGTACTTGACGTTTGATGCTGCTTCGTTCGAGTCAAATATCTTCGGTATATATTCAATGCTTACCTCAATGTAGTACAATTGAATTTCTGATACAAGATTTGCCTTGACAGGCTAGGCGTGTGTTTGTTGCAGTGGTTTAGGCTGTATTGACCGTGATTCAGAGCTGGACGATCTGGCCATTCTTTTCCTTTTGTCAGTGCCCGGCAGCTACAGAGACTCGATCGATCTTCAACACCGAGCATCTGTTGAATGCATTTTTCTCCTCTTTCCTTCTCTTCGTTTCTCTTCCCTCTCCCACTTCCTCGACTGTTCTCTTCCTTGAAATATAACATGGCCCGGAGCCTTTGAAGCCATGAAATCATTCACCCGTACCATCGACCCTGAGGGCGACCTTTTCGTCGTCCTCAGAGAGCCGAACACACAAACGGTGGTACCAGAAGTCTATCTTCGCCCGCGTGAGGGACCTGTGGATCGTGATTTTGAGCTCGACAACACCGATGTGAATCTTCCAGCGCTACCTCCCAGGTTTCGTACCGATGGGGCCCCGGGTAAGATCTTACCTCTTAGCAAATATAGGATCTTGCTGACGAAATGTCTTGATATAGCCGACCAGATTGAGATACGATTTCGAGTATCGACTCGCCACCTGATGTTGGCCTCAGTCACCTTCAAGAAGATGCTCAGCGGCCCCTGGAAAGAATCCAACCCTAACGATTTTCAGTCTGCTTCTGGGGCCGTCAATAGGCTATCAACCATTCTTAAATCTGCCTCTGGGGCTATGAATGGTTTAAATTCCATTCTCAATTCGTCTCCCGACGACACTTCTTCTGACGTTCATACTTCTACCGATACCCCTCATGATGGCTCTTCACGTGTCGATTCGGCAACAGCGAGCACGCCTGCCGATCGCTCTCCCCCTATCCGCGAAGTATCAGCGACTGGATGGAGCGCCGAAGCCCTATTCACCGTCTTCAACATCATTCATGGTCAGCCCTGTAATGTTCCTCGCAAGATCAGCCTGAAGTCCTTCGCGGAAGTCGCTGTTATCGCAAACTACTACAAATGCGCCAAGGCATTGTCTTTCGCCGCAGAGGTTTGGTTTAATTCAAGCTCCATGATCCCGACTCAGTATGGGAAGAAAGCCATCATGTGGCTGTTTATTGCTTGGGGATTCTCCTGGCCCAAGCTCTTTGCTGCAATGGCCCGCGTCGTGGTAGAAGGTTGCCAGGGACTGAAACACGTCGAAACTCATGATCTTCCGATCGGTCCAATGCTCGGTCAGTAAGATAAGAGACTATTTCTAGGAGTCCATTCTAACTGACGTCGTACAGAAACTCTGAACCGCAGACGACACAGCGCCCTCCACCGCCTCCTTCATGGGCTGACCAGCATGGACCGAAAGTTGAGGGATGATCGCGAGGGAAACATAGGCTGCAATCACCAATGCAAGGCAATGATGCTGGGTTCCTTGGTCCGAGAAAAGGCGTCTCACTGTGATTTGGTAAACAAGGAAGCGCTCTACAATGGTGTGTCCCTAATTCGTACCATTAACGCGATAAACGCGTTCCGACCGATTGAGTGGTGGGACGGCCCTTCTCGTGTGACTGCCCATCAGTGCAGTCCAAAGAAGCTCATGGAACCGCTCATCAAGACCGTTCGAGAGGAGATCAATTCATTGAAGCTGTCGGACTTCCAGAATTAGAATGGAACGATTCTCGGGCCTGTTTGATGGCCTCGAAATGATTGAAGTGTTTCTTCCGAAACCTTAGTTTCGGTCACAAGGTAGCTGACGACGAAAGCCACTATGGATATCACAGGGAGAGCTTTGAACTTGAGTGTACTTGGAGTTTCGAGTAAACTTCTGTCAGGAGGTTCATTTTATTGTCTACAAACAGTGGTTCTGGCCTAACTAGGATTCCTCGTCTAGATTGTAGATGAGCGTTAGTCCTTGAGTAACAGGGCAGACACCCAGATGTTCTAGATGCTGTTATAGAATCTCTGGTTCGCGAGTTTGATACGAATAAAGGAGTCTGCACCATCGCTCTTCCCAGGCCCAGAGGTGAAAAATAACTAAAGCATGCGTACTGTGCTACCGCCCTTTATCCAAAGTCGTGCTTAAAAGGAGGATCACCAGGCGAATCGCTATCTCCCTTTGAGTATGGCATGCAATCATGTGCAGGATACTGCCACCGAGCACATGAACAGTTCCAAAGAGAAAATACAAAGACTGGCTTACACCGAGAATGACGGATCTACCACCAAATCGAGCGAGTGTCTTGCTTTCTTTCCACCCCTAGTCAAGTTAATGGAAGCCAAACGCCTGAAACAATCCTCCTGGAGATTCTCTTGCACTCTTTGTTCTTTCTTATACTCTAAGTCTAGGTCTCATCATTCCCTGACTATCACACTCAAACCCCCCTTTCTTCCTAAACCCCAACAACATGTCTTTCATGACGTTTACGCCTTTCTATACCGCGACAGTCCGTAGCATTGAGCTAGGCTTGAAAGAATCCGACCTTATAAAATCATTCCCTTAAGTCTTTGTTCCCCATTTGTGACTTGCGTGGAGTGCCCAACCTTGACAGTGACGGGTACCTGCATATAGACATATATTCACCTGGTGAATATAACTAAACAACCCTCTTTCCAATCACCAGCTGAAAGCTCTTTCTAATATTTTCAGTTCATCTGTCAGGGTACGTCATCATTCTGTCTTTGTCCAAACTATAGTAAGCTAGTACATAACTCCCCCTCCAGATATTATAAATTTGGCTACTGAAAACAACAAAACTCAAACTCAGTAAGTCAAACTCTCCCAATTCAGACTTTTTTCATGAATTACTTACTCCAATAGTCTAAGCTGTGGGGATCGGCTTCTGTAGCTCCCAGAATGCTGTCTATCACATACGAAATCGACCCCGATGGTGACGCCGAGCTGGTTCTACACGACCCAAACACACAAAGGATCATTCCAGCTCTTCCCAGTGTCTCAGGCCGCATCGGCGAAGACGACTCATCATTCGACAACCCTTCTTGTGAAGGTAGATATACCGTCTTCAGCAAGTTCTACTCAACCGATGAGTGCAAACCCTCACTCACGGACAGTGAGGTTCGCATGCGAGTTTCGTCGCGACATCTCACTCTTGCATCTCTTACCTTCCGAGCTATGCTTGAAGGACCATGGAGCGAAGAGACCTCATCTTACCAGCCTCTTTGCCAGATCGGCATTGCTGGATGGACGTCATGGCCTTGTCCATCGTCTTGGATATTGTTCATGGGCGTCATAAAGGAATACCAGATGCAATAAATGTCGGCCTTTTGGCCCGTATTGCCACTGTTATTGATTACTTTGAATGCCATGAGGCTCTATATATTTATCTCGACAAATGGCTTGCTCCAACAGAGGTCGAGGAGAAGGTACTGCGTGCACTGTGCAAGCGTTCTCTATTATGGCTGAGCATTTCGTGGGTTTTCTCTGAAAAGAAGTGATTCGTTGAGATGAGATTCCTTCTCATACAGCAAACCAGGGGCCCGCCACAGACATATAAGTTCAATCTTCCTCTGACAAATATCTTGGGTAGAGTTTTGGTTTGCGAGGTTGTATGTTGCAAATTGATGGTCTGCGGGCAAGTTCGAGGGGGAGAAGAGCAGCCATTCGATATATCATCGGACAATCAGGGTGTGTGCAGGAAGAACCCTCCAACGAGGAAAGAGTCCATAGACTTTGAGTCTGGCTGCTCGTCTCTGGTCCTAGGGGTATTGATCAGGACAAAGCGCGGACTCCGCATTCCCAAAATAGTCACACAGTATCTATAGTATTAAGGAAATGATTCGAGGTATTAGGAAGCCAAAACCATCGCTATTGGGTCACGAGAATGTCACTGATCGCCATCGTCCAAGTTTGCACTCGGTCAATATTGCGGGAAGAGCGTAGCCATTGAGCACATTGGGTCGAATATCGCGCTTTGTGTGACCTAATTAATGAAGCCCATTTCAGGATGAAGGGACAACTAACTGGGCGGTGCGATCATCCTCGAGGGCACTGGAGTGCGTCCAAGTGTCTTTGCTGGCCGATGATGAGTTCAGCACTGGAACTTTACTTATTGCAGATGCCAAAAGTACCGACTAGGTATGTACAGCACTAGAACGCGGATTTGCATGCGATGCTGTCAATATCAACTGCAAGGCCGCACGCGAGGTTGGCATCGGAACCGCGTTTAGAAAGGACATGATCGGTACAATCATGTATTTTTCTTCTTCTTTGTCGTCAATTAATAGCATTTCCCCCAGAGTTATAATCATGCGAAACATGTTGAAGAGGAACACTGGTGGTTACCGGCGTTAGACTCCATCTATACTTCGAAATTGACAGTGACGGTCAAGTGCAGCCCAACATGAATTTGACAAATAAACAAACAGACAAACGGCCATTTCTATCCACCGCCCTCCTTTTCCTTTTACTTCTTTCTTCTTTCTTCTTTCTCTCAACTTGAGAGATTGACATTCGTTACTGTTTCTCTTTTACCTTATCCTGGCCATCCTCATTCCTCTTGGAACATCAGAACAGTTGACTGTTGATAGCACAAGACCAAAGTAAGTGATCCAGTTTATAGCTTCTATACCACATTCTGAAGATATGTATCTGTCCTTTTTCGATATTTCGACCTCAGCCTTTCTGATAACTCACTTCTTAGTCCTCCCTCATGTCGTTTATCACCTATGAAATTGATCCAGATGGTGACATCGAGTTGATCTTAAAAGATCCCAACACACAGCAAATCGTACCAGTCATCACCGCCTACAAAGGGATTGATGAAGGCCTTATCACAGTTAACGAGGGCGAAAGCGACGAGGCGTTCGATAACCTGCCCCTTGTTGGGAGATACGCCATCTTCAACATTGATGGAGATGCGTGGGATGAGACGACGGAAGTTCGTATGCGTGTCTCTTCCCGCCACCTGATTCTCGCATCGCGGACATTTCGCACCATTCTAGAGGGTCCATGGAGCGAGAACTCGTCTGCAGCTCTCAGTTCTACATCTGGTCCTCGTCGTATCAAGACGAGTGACTGGGACGCCGCAGCACTTGCAATTGTGCTGGACGCCATCCATGGGCGTTATCACAACATTCCGAAGTATTTAAACCTTGGGCTCTTGACGCGAATAGCTACCATAGTCGAATACTATGAATGCCACGAAAGTGTGCAACTTATCAGCGACGTGTGGATGGTCAATCTTCACACCTACTCCAGAGTGACTATTTGCAAGGGCGACCTTCTGTGGCTGTATGTCGCCTGGGTCTTCTCCAACCACTACATGGTTTCTCGCACATCGGAGACGCTTTTGAGATACGCTGGCGGCTTTGGGGGCGTTTGTTTGGACGACCTTCCATTGGGTGAAATCCTCGGTTTGTGTTCTTAATTTCGGTTCACTCTGGCTACAGTACTGACAAAGGACAGATAAGATTGATACTATGAGACAAGGACTCATGGGTAGGCTCATAGCAGGCTTGGATGATTTGCGCGAGACCCTCTCGACAGAAACAGGTTGCCTTACAATTCAAGATCCTAACTGTTCTGCCCTCATGCTTGGCCTCTTAATACGCGAACAACACAAGCTGAGTCGTCCTGACCCGCCGCTCGTCGCTCCATACACTGGCCACAGCGTTGATGGCCTGGTCGCACGGATAGCCAATTTCCCGGTGTCGAACCTAGCAAACAAGACGGTCGACTGCGAGTTTGGCTACGGCTACAACCCTCGAGTTGAGAACTCTTGTTCTTGCAGTATTGCGTCGAGACTGGGTGAGCTTCTTGCTCAAGTTGAAAGCGATATCGGGAATTTCGATTTGTCGATCTGATTATCGAGACGAGGATAAGTTGTAAGGCATTAACCTGTGTTAATGCGCGTCGACAGATTCATTACACCAGATACTTATTAGGCGATCCCGGCAGGCAATGGTTGTTAAGCATCAAGAACTTCAAATAAAGCTGGTGACGGGGGCTTGGGTTCAGGAATGCCATTATATGTTTGTATTAATCGTGTAAACTATCTCTCGTTATTTTCCACAGTCGTCCGGGGCATCCAATGAAATTGAAGATGAGATCGGATGATCATCAATCCAAGCTCCTACTTTTCATGTACCCATGTTCACAATCATCCCTAAGCGTAAACTTGGTTGTTGCCAGTCCCATCCTCAGCCTCCATCTGCGCCTTTCGCGCAGCGTTGAGAGCCTTGAGCTTGGCAGTACCAAAGCCCAAAACACCATCCTCCTGGTTATCGCCCAACCAAGGCTTCTTAGAATCACTAAGCATGCTACCAGTGACGAAGTAGACAAGCTGACCGATGATGATAAGAACAAAGGCGATGGGGTACAGGAAGTGAATGGTGTAGCCAAAGACCCGGATACCAATAATGACACCCCAGAAGTTGGCAGTCAACAACGAGATGTTGAGGAAAGCAGCACTTCCCATGCGCAGCATGATAGGAACAAGGATGTAAAAGAGGTTCAGGCACAGGGTGTAACCGATGATCCAGCCGATAACCTTACCGTTCCAGGTAGCGTTATCGAAAGACTCACGGTCAAAAATGGCAGCCTGGACACCGTTGATACACATACCAAACAGACCTAGGAAAGACAGGACGTGGTACAAGTGAGCTCGGGAAACGAGCCACTCCTCAAACACATTGGTGGTACCGTAGAGGGTAGCGCCAAGAAGAGCGAACAGGTCACCCTTAACCATGTCAAGACCATTACCACCGTTGGAACCAGTGATGTGGTCGCTGCCAATCAAGATACCCATACCACCACAGCAGACCAAGATACCAATGATCTGGAAGACTCTGTAGCGGACCTTGAGAAGGAAAAAGGAAATGACCACAACACAGACAATAGCCCAGAAGTTGATGAGCTGCGCGGACAAAACGTTGGTATATCGGTAAGCCAAAACAGTGAAGTAATTTCCCTCAACGTCCAAGAACGCCATGATCAGATACTTCCAGCCATCCTTGAGCGCAATCTTCGTCCAGCCTCGAACACCATCCTTGTACAGGAACACAGGCGTATAGATGATGAACATAAGGATGTAGTTGAAGACGGTCTGGAAGGCGGGGATATTGGTGCCCGCCTCAGCGAGGAAGCTGGTGAAGGTGTTGGTCGCGGTGATGCACAGGGCTAGGACCTGGCCAAGAGCGAGGACGATCCAGAAGTCGACAGTGGTCAGGTAGCTGTACCAATGGACAGACTTGACCTCGAGGGTGTGAATACCCTGGCTGACGGCGGCATCTTCGTTGGCGGTGGCGGGAGTGGCAGAGGTTTGGACGGCGTCGGCGATTGGGCCTTTGGAGTCGCCGACGGCGATGGGTTGTTGCGCCGACATTTTTGGTTTGATCGTAGGTTTATTCGAGGTGTATCGTAGGATGTGATCTGACCATGTTAATCGTCGTCCTCAATTGCGCGTGGTGTCGCAACATACCTCGTAAACCTATCGCAAAGCAATATCGGTGTTTTGAGTGTAGAATAGCAGTATTCTCTTGATGGTGAAGTCTTTCTATCGTCTCCGGGTGCAGCAAGCGCAAAGACTCAAAGTCGCTCGCTGAGTTCTTATGAACTGGCACGGCACATGTAACAATGTGCCGATGGGTATGTGTAAAAAGAAGTCGAGATGACAGAGATCAACATGAGCTGGTTGATTCACAGACGAGGAAAGGTCGAGGAGGTGTCGTGGGGTATTTGAAGTGGCCGTGTGAGAAAAAATGCGCCCACTGAAAGTTTGTGTCTTTATCGGAGGCGATTAAGTTAAAGTGATCGACAACGGAGACACCGTTTTAAACAACCGACGATCTTTTTGAGTTCTAGTCTATCAGCGAAACAAAAGACAAGCAAGTCCAAGAAGGCCGAGAAACAGTCGACCGTGCTCATCTTATCCTTTTCTGCGGCAAGCCCAGTCCCAGCCCTTTGGATCTATCATCTGAATTTTTTTTTCTCCCACTGGCTCCAAAGACATAAGCCAAACCAAAACAAGCCATACAAGAGCTATTGGGGGGCCAGCTTTTCACCGGGATCCACGATTTATCGGGAGCCAAGAAGCGGTGCTTTACCAGGAAAGGTCAAACGTCCTCGAGATGGTGGTTCTTTAATCCTTGGTGGCGGCTTTTTAGAGGTGTTCGCGGCGCCTGCCGGGGAGGGTCAAAGCTCCCTGGATAGGTCCTTAGCAGGGGGCGTTACAGTGCTTACAGGCGAAGAGGGTGCCCACTGAGGACGGGATGTCAAACGGCCCGGAGATGAGATAATTCTTTTCAAAGCATATCTTAGATTGATCTCACCGATATTTTAAAGAGAATAAAACATAAATCGGGTGAGTCAGCTATAGAGTCAAAAAGAAGTCAATCTCAGCTGAAAATCAAAGCTATTGTGGCGTTCAATATTCAACTTGAAGGTGGGTGACCAAAAGTCTGGGCTCGTCCTTGTATGGACCGTCCCGGAATGAGCTGAGGGTTCCACGGTGGCTAGTGGATTACCACGTGGGGGTAACCAAGACAAATTGGCCGAAACCTTTACATGGATCTTGATGACTGACTGCTTTTCACTTGTCATAATTACTCTTCAAAACGCGACCAACACTCTGGTCTCATTGTCACTCAATACCATTCAAGTCCGTGCAAAGGTTTGCGCATAAAATTAACGTTGTCTGTGCTTCCTTTAGTTGCCGTCCTACATACACGGTCTGTTAATGATATAAATGTCTGATTCAGCCGTGATTCATGGCTTAGACAAAACACCAGACATGGCAGCTCGTACTGTCCTTGCAATCCAGACGTTATTCATTGTCGTGCTATTTGTTTCTGAGTTCATCCCTGGCTCTGATTAGTTGTTTGTTACTCCTGTACCAGGTACTACATACGAGACATGAGTGGTAATTGTGTTGGGGAAGAAGATGTTGTGCTGGGTGGTAATGGCTCGCGTTCTGGTAAGGCTGTGATATCCCGAAGCAATAGATTCCGACAATCCTCTTCTGAATTTATGCCTAGGTTCTTTGACGCGTTCTCGATGTTCATATTTCCTGCCTCACACCGTCAGAATACTCTCATCGCCAGCTCGAATATGCCTTTCAGAGCTATGGGTTGACAGCCTACTCCAATTTGTTGCTGAAGGAGATCTTGAAGTGCTGGTATCCGACATGTCGATAATATATGTATTTTCTAGGCGAATGAGTCCTTCTGTATGGGAAGAGAGCCGTTGTGGAGGAATATATATTTAAAACAAATACGTTGAGGGGATTCAGGCGGTCTCGTGTCTGTCTGGTAGCTCATACAATAGAGCAAACTGGCCAGGCTTCTCGAAAACCGATTCGCGATGATATATCATCTGCCAGAATAATCGCATTCACGTATAATGATAATAACCAGATCCTACTTATAGATATGCTCATACTCACCTTATTCCTTGCGCCGGTTCATATACCGGGAGTCGGGAGACAGAACGGCCAGAAGTGGGGCATTCGGCTGCACCTCGTATTTCGTACCGGGAACAAAAGATCCACTTCGACGGGCCTTTAACCAGTTATCTGCTGCAGACAGCAAGACACCGCTTGGTCTCGCATTATCATGCCCAGATGGGAAAGTATGGATTGAGCCGCGGATTGTTTGTTTTGCGATGTACGGATAGATGTCCTATGTAAGAGGCCTGGAGAGGTTAAGGCATTGTCATCTGTCTGTGCTTTCTGGTTGTTAATTGGGCTGTTCCGAACAGATTACCTCGTCTTGTTGTAAAGCTATCTAAAGTCAGCGCGTAGTAGCAAGTGCCGAGTATGACTGTTGTTTTCGTCTATGATCCATGCTCGCAGATATGATCGGTGTATGAAGAGTCATGATGAGTAGGAGATGGGTTATGTATATATAGTCTATTTCTCGACTATTTGCTGCTCTTGATGCCATATACAGGTGCCCATATACCAACGACATGACTCATCTCAGTATTATGTTCTTCATCTAGTACTGCTGCCTCATAACGCCTGTGGCATGTCACGGGTTGTTGTTAGGTGCTTCATGATGCGCGTCCTCGTGGCCCGCTGATGTGCGCTATCGTTGGTGCATGACCCCTTGCGGGGAGACTTCTCACGCTTCCTATTTGCTTACTTTGCTTTGATAAGCATCGACGTGCTCTTATCGACCAATCACCACTTGCGTAGCCCTGTTGTCCCTCAGGGTCCCCTCCCACGTCATTCTAGCGTGCAGCTAGCTAGGTACCTTATCATGCCTCTCCCATCGAGCCGAACTCGGCAGTCAAGTCATTCTTCCCTCTTCATCTCCATCAAAACGAGACGGATTCATCCTCTTGTTCAACAATATCGCCCTCGCTACTGGTCACGTACATCAATATGATCCTCAGAAGTAAAACACTTGCTGCTGGCTCGGCGCTGGTCGCTGCAGCACACGCTTCGCAACCTGGAGCTGCCGCGCCTGTTCCAGGTCCCATGAGAGACCTCACTTGGGGTCAGATCAACTTTATCCACACAACCGACACGCATGGCTGGATTGGCGGCCATTTTCAAGAGTATGTTCTTTGTGTAACCTATCACAAGCTGTGGCTGACGTTTCAGGCCCCAATACTCTGCCGATTGGGGTGACTACATTTCCTTCACCAAACACATGCGCGACGAAGCCGATAAGCAAGGAATTGACCTTCTAGTCGTCGACACTGGCGATCGCGTCGAAGGCAACGGGCTTTACGACGCTTCGACTCCCAAAGGTCTATTTCAGTACGATATCTACGCCGAAGCTGACGTCGACATCATCTGTACCGGCAACCATGAGCTTTACAAGGCCTACTCGGCTGATATGGAGCACAACACCACTGTTCCCAACTACAAGAACAGTTATCTCGCCTCCAACCTCGACTATGTCGACTTCAAGACGGGCGATCGCGTTCCTCAAGCTCCACGATACAAGAAGTTCAAGACAAAGAACCAGGGTCTCAACATTGTGGCTTTCGGCTTCCTCTTCGACTTTACAGGAAATGCCAACAACACGGTTGTTCAGCCTGTGGAACAGACAATCAAGGAAGATTGGTTCCAGGAGGCTATTCGGGAGAAGCCTGATCTCTTTGTTGTAATTGGCCATGTTGGACTTCGCATGGAAGAGTTCAAGGTCATCTTTACTGCCATCCGCAAGCAAAACTGGCACATTCCCATTGCCATCTTTGGCGGTCATGCGCACGTTCGCGATGCTGTTCAGTACGACTCCAAGGCTTTTGCTATAGCCAGTGGTCGTTATTTCGAGACAATTGGATGGATGTCGATCGACGGTATCCAGAAAGGTAGCACCAAGGAGATAGAAGCTGCTGCTTCCCCTACCTTTACTCGTCGATACATCGACAACAACCTTTATGGCCTGCATTACCACTCTGGCCTTAATGACTCGACATTCCCTACTGAACATGGAAAGAGAGTCAGCAACATGATTACTCGTGCCCGCAGCGCTCTTCAGCTGGATTACAAGTTTGGCTGTGCGCCAAAGACACTGTGGATGGCTCGAGCCAAGCACACTGACGAGGACAGCATTTATCACTGGATCTCGAATGAGCTTCTTCCTGACATCCTCACCCGCAAGGATCGCAAGAATAAGCCGAGACTGGCTATCTTCAACACAGGTGGTATCCGATTCGACATTTTCAAGGGCGGTTTCACACGTGATAGTACTTATGCTGTGAGCCCTTTCACCAGTGGCTTTCGCTACATTCCCGATGTTCCTTATAAGGCTGCTTCCAAGGTCATCGATCTTCTCAACAGCGCTGGAAGAATCCTTACAGAGAACGGACTTGACGCCAAGTACATGGCCATGCCTGAGCAAGCTTTCCCTGCGCCAGCCATGAAGGCTCAATTTGAGGCGAATGAAAAGGACGAAGAATCTCGTCTCGAACTTCGAAGCTTCTTCGATAAGCCAGACTTAACTTCAGGCTACACTACTACAGATGATATCGGCACTGACGGTGATGATACTGTTCACGAGCCTGTCAAGTTCTACCAACAACCCAACTGTATCCAGGCTGAGATTGCCATGCCTGAAGATGGTAAGCCAGATACAGTTGACTTTGTATTCCTTGACTTTATCCAGCCTTGGATCATCCCTGCTCTTAAGTTTGCAGGAGCGGGCGATTACAGCGATGCTGATGTTAAGCCTTATATTGAGGGTACTTTTACTTACCACATGGCCGATTGGATTAGCAAGAACTGGCAAGGTGAATGTTAAGGCACATGTGACTAGATGATATTTGGACGGAACTCCATGGCGTTTTGCTTTTTGTATTAGGACAGCATTTCTACGGCACATCGGCAGCATATGACAATAGATTGAACATATATATTCATCACCCCGTGTCCTACGACTTAAGAATATTTGAAGAGTAATGCTCATGCTGTAGAGTGTACTAAAAACTTTGAGATCAACCAACATGTCAATTGGGAAGCTCGAACAAGGTAAAGGGGCAATACAGTAAGTAGATTGAAGATGCTATGCTGAGTAACTATATATGATCTTGAATCCCAATCTGCTGTTGCAGTATATGTGCCATGTCTCTATTAACATTTCTAAGGAAAGGACGTCATGCAATGCGCATGAAAACAAGAAAGACCAGATGCACAAGTTCAAGTCCAAGTAGCAGTAGTCGACAGAGATAGGAGTCGTTATCGAAAGCCCGAGTCCAAAAGACTAAGCAAAGCTCCCCAAGCTATCTCATCGTCGTTGTCCAAAAGTAACTGCTTACTGGGGAATCTTGAAGCCAGGGGGGAGGCAGTAAGGGCTGGCATTCTTGACGTTGAAGACGCAAGAAGTCTTGGGAGGGCAAGCTCCAGCAACCTAAGTGATATCCGTCAACGTTTTCTTTTTCTTCTACACAGGAATTCCTGTGCATGGACAGAAGCTTTACTTACCACGTACTTGCCGGAGACGTCGCAAACCTGCCAGCCAGTCTTGTCGGGAGTGCAGGAGTAAGTGCCGGGCTTGCACTTGCTAGGAGCAGCGTTGAGAGGAGTGGCAGCAGCCAGGGAAGCGATGGTAGCGACGATGATAGCAGTGAACTTCATGTTTGCGGTGGGTTTGAAGCGAGTGATGCTTTGTAGAATGAGAGTAGAAGTAGAAGATGCTTGTGGATGGAATGTGTTGATGAGAGTGATGAGGAAAGAACTGTTTTGGAGGTGATATATTGAGGTTTATATACTTTTTCGTCCTACTTATATGTAGTATGCTCTCCTGATATTTGTTTCTATTCTTGTGGTGATAGTCTCACTTACACGAGCTGACCTCTCTGGGACGTCCGAGTTCCGTTACTCATCGGAAACTCGGCTTCACATTGATGATACTATTTTAAGTTCTTTATTTCCCTGCCCGTCTTTCCCAACGGGAGATCTAATTTAATGACTGGCTTTTCTTCATTAGGTCAAGTCAGATGTAACGAACAAGCTTCTACGAGGCTGGCTGTCACTCTTCGTAAAGCGCCAATGGCACTTTCCATTACTTGATACTGAGTTTTCGATCCGATTCGCTTTTCTCGTAACTGGCAAGTAATATGACAGCAACGTTAACTTTGTGGAGGGCTAGTCAGTATTGGGAATACATGGCACCGGGGTAAGCAAGCCACTTACACCACAGTAACTAGAATAGTCACACGATCGAAGCTGCCCAGCCCTACAGATGTGGTGTTACTGTTGAATGATATTCGTAAAGCCCTCGTTGTTACACTATAGTACTGATTCTATACCAGCACGTTATGCTACTTACGAGTGAGATGATGACATCTTGGTCAACTCACCAAGTAATCCTAGGCCGATACAACACGACGTCAAAAACGGTTATAAGAACCGCTATCCATCTAAACAAGGCAATTTATTCGAGCCCAGAAGAATTCCCGAGTCTTTTCATTCAGCCCCGTTACCCCGCAAAAAGTAATTCCTGTCACATCATGTCTCCTTGCAGCTTATTCGTCGCGCTAAAACGCCTCTCTCGTGTTTCCCGAGATGCGGGAGGTATCATCAAGTTATTTTTCTGACAGGTGCCTCTTTCTATACACCGTAATTGGGGAACACGAGAATAGAATTCATGTCTTGGATGAATGCGGTTACACACGGTAGCTGAAAGAAATACACGTTGACTAACCATTCAAGATGAAGGTAGAGCAAAGCAAAACATACGTACTGCAAGCTCACTCGCTGCAAGCCATCATCAAAACTGCTGACATTTTTACGAAAAGTCCATATGATCCTGCTGTACAGCCCGTATAATTGATATCCCCACCATAAGCTGAAAAAAAGTCCTATATCGTCAAATCGTTCTTTATACGATGCAAACTTCATGCAGTTTGGCGCATATGCAGGCCCGATCAACAGTGATACGAGGCGTAAAAAGCAAGGGAACCCATGCTGTGCTTACTGTACTTGCTGCATATGTACAAACGGTAGGTAAGCAGATATTCTCCGTGTGTACTGCCTTGACTTCCCCGGCTCAGCCCCGCGACGTCCGTGGCGCCAAGCCCGTTATTCTACTCTGCCCAACGGGAGTCGCGGAGACCCCGATCTGCCCGTTGACTATGAGCACGTGGCTTTCTTTTGCACTTGAGCTGTCTTTTTAGCTTTGCATCTGTCAAAAGTAGAGGCGTTGGGATCGTTACATTTCGAGGCTGACACTGCCACCCGTCAATAGAACCACTCATAACAATAATCGAGGCACAACGAGAAACAACAGAAAATACAGTACTTTGTTTCCATTTATAGCTCATAACCCTATATCCTATACTCTGCTCCCATTGGCCTCTTGTCGACCAGGTCTAGCAATTAGCTCCTAACATGGCGTGCCCTCTCTTTTTACTTTCTAACTCTCCCAGCCCCTGTTGATTTGTTTCCTCCTCACCTAAACAGTGTCAGCAAAGGTGTTCAGTACATACGAATGTGAAAGGGCATTTTCTTACCATGGGTGACAGGAACAGCACGCCGCCCAATAGCGACACGACAGTCAGAATAAGAGTAGACTTGTTGAAGCCGTCTCCAAGGATATCAAACATGCCGCTAGGAGCGACTCGTGTTCCGAAAACATCCACACCGTAGGCAACAACCAGACTTGTACTCTCTACAATGACGGGTGTAGCAAGAATAGCCTTGACACCCAAGACGTTTCGCTGATGGGAGATGATTGATCGAGGATCAATCTCGATGTTGGGGGCGTATTGGATGAGGCCCTCAGCTTCCTTCTCAGCTGGAGTTGAGTCACGGCCAACGGGTCGTCGGGCATCGAGGATCTGGCGGCTCAGACCGACAATGGAGTGGGCTTCGGGAAGGTAGGCAAGAACTTGACGGTTGGCAATGCCTTGTCGAGTCTGTGTCACCGACAGATGGTCGAGTGGCTGAGACAGAACGTAAGCTTGCGACTCAACCCAAGGCAGAGCAGGTCCAGCCGGGGAGTCAACAGGCTTGAGAGGGGAGAAAGTCTCGGCGTCGCCCAGAGGGCCACGGTCGTTGGGAGAGGAAGACTCGTAGAGATCGTTGATGACAATCTGGTAGCCTCGGATGGATCGCTTGGTGCCATCCTCAAGGGTGTATTGTCCGAAGAAAGCGCATGCATACCAGTTCTCAGCCATAGTGCAGGAGATGGGCTTGGTGGAGTCAACACCAGCGTAGGACTGGGCCGCCAGGATCTGACCCGAGATGGTGTCAACAAGCTGAACGGACAGAGAGGAGGAAGCCTCGTCAATGGCAGCAACCACAATTGTGTTAGGGTTTAGGTACTTGTAGCTGACGCGACGATCGGCCAGAACGCGGCCAATAGAAGCGACGGGGTCGTGAGAGTCAGGCTTGGCAATCTCGACAATCTTCTGACCACGGAAGAGCTGAAGCTGCCAGATCTCCTCCTCCGAAACCTTGTTGTCAGCCTCAACAAACTTGAGACCCTTGAGAGTCTCTCCTTCACCTCGGACAACGATCGTCTGGTCGGGAGTGAAGCCAGCTGGAACGGGTCCGACTTTTCCGTTGGTACCGACAGGAAGCAGCCACTTTCCAGCAGGACTGTCAATAACGACGGTGCTGGAAACATGAGGAAGGGATCCTGCGGGCATGACCTCGACAACATCGCCTGTGTCACTTTTAATAGCAACATACTCGCCCTTGGCGCCACGTAGAGTGACAACACCCTCATCCTTGGCATAGATACCCTTGACTTCGAGGGTCTCGCCGGGAAGTTGGGGAAGGACAGACTTGGACCAGACGACCTGGCCCTTGTGCTCAGTGCTCAAGCCATACATGCGACCACGGCGAGTTGCAAGCACGATAAGCTTGTTGAAGCCAAATGTGTCTCGGTGCAGGCCCTCCTTCTTGCTGACAGTCTCGCCACCAGAGATACTGGAAATGAAACGCTCAGGGAGAGAAGCAAGGTATTCAGGAAGGTACTGGAGGTCATCGATGTGACGGGTTACACGGTGGATGTAAGCCTGGAGAGGGTTGGTGTGAGCCTCCTCCTCCAGGACCTTGGCAAGGTTCTCGACGCCGGGCACATCAGCCCAGACAGCAGCGACAGCAGCAGAGAGACCTTCAGGACGCTTCCAGTCAATCTCGCCGTTGCGGATCATGACCCAGTCGTCAGACTTGGTAACAGCAGCAGCTCGGATAGCAAAGCCTTCAGTACCAGGCTTCTTGAGGACCTCAGCGACGGTATGAACAGCCTCAATGTCACCAGTAGGCTTGAAAGCCCAGCGAGCCAGAACAGCGTGAGACTCGGAGGAGACAACGAGAGCCTCATCCTCAGTCACGCGAGCAAAGTAAACGTTGGCTCCGTCGGAGCTGGTGGAAAAGGCGCCTGGGCCGGAAAGGTGAGGAAGCTCGTAGGCCTTGGAGACCTGACTGCTCTTCAGGTCGGTATGGTAAACCTCAGCCTTGTTTCCAGTCTTAGTTCGAGTGTGAACCAGGAAGTGAGGCTGCGACTGGATGAGATGAGGTGCGTGAATAGTAACAGAGACAGCGTCGGCAGGCAACTTAAGATCCTGAGTTGTCTTGCTGCCCAGAACGTTCACCTTGAGTTTGGTAAGGCTGCTGTCGGTCCAAGCGAGAACAGGAGCAGCCGAGTTGCCACCAACAAACATGACGTCCTTGGGTCCGTGGACATCACCCTTGGTGCCAATGGCAAAGTCGTCCAATCGTCCTCCTGTAACAGTATCGAGCGCGGTGACCTTGAGGCTATAAGAAGCAGGCGATCCGTGAAGGCTAACAACGTAGATCCTAGAAATATCGGTTGAGACCTGAAGAGGGATGTTGTGGGCGACCTCGCGAAACTCCCAGACAACCTGGCCCAAAGTACCATGTATACGTCGTAGAACCGTAGTGCCGTCCTCATCATACAGAACCAGAACATCCTTCCTGGAGCTCTCGGTCAATTCCAGAATCTCAAGATCCTTAACCTCGCCCTTGAACTCATTGTGCCACACGTTACGGCCAGTCAGCGCATCCCAAGCTTGCACTCGAGAGCCATACGCCGCAGCAAGCCAATGCTCGCCCTCAGCAGCACGCAAGAAACCGCCGCCATTGGTAATATCATCCGCAATCTGCTGACGCCAAACGACCGCGCCGTTGCTGGGGTTCACAGCGCCGACGATGCCGACGTCGCTGAGTGTGTATAGGAGGCTCGCCTTATCTGACTTTCGCGGTCGATGGAAGAAGGTGGTTTCGACCTGGGGAACACCGACGAGCGCGTGGTGGAAATCGATCTGGCCGACTTCATCCTGGAAGACGGCAGCGCCGAGGGACGATAGCGCCAGAAGGAGCAATGGCTGGAGTGAGAGCCGCATTGTGATTGTTGTGAAGGCGTTGTGCGGCTTCACGCTTGGGGAGCTTCAAGCTAGGTGTTGCATCATGACGGGGGGCTATCTGTTCGTTGCGCAATGCTTAGTCATCGGGCGAGCTTACCTAGGGTAGGTAGATTTCGAGCTTGACTTGTCTTGGTAAGATAAGATATGAATTAATCGTACAATAAATATACCAATTGATACTTTTCATATCTATCGATGTATTGTTTTTATGTTTGGCAGACTTCTGTGTGGCTACTATTAAAGCATATGCTGTCATAGTATGATGTGTCGCACAGACGAGACCAAACCACAGTTTCATTCCCATCCATATTTGGTCGTCAATAAAGTATAGAGAGTTATCACCCGTCAACTAAATGTCTAAGTCTTTCTGAAAGCCAAAGATCTAATTTTCCTTTAATGTTAAAGTAATGTTTGTGAGTTTGCACGCGAATTGCCATCATGGGACTACCCCACGAGTAGCAATAGATCCCGTGCCACCAACACGACCTGATGTCTCAGCATCCACGATCTCAAGAGTATCTGCCATTTCCACTATTAGAGAGGGAAAAAAGGTTATCTCGGAACATTTCATTGTTTCAAATCAAAATCGCGCCTCGGGACTAGTTCTCATGTAGTAGTCATGGGGGCCGAAGTTCAAGAAATGCTATCATTGAACTGCCCGTTCAGAAGTATCGAAGAGCAGATTATATATAAATCTCTTCTCCCAGACAAATCAAGCCTTGAGCCCACAACTATATAAGTACCTCTTCCAGTAAATTATTGGGATGATTGGCTCTCAACAGATGGTACTTGACATGGAGGTCCGTCACAGTTCTCCTCCTTGACTACCGCCCACTTACACCAGATAGCCCCGATCTCTCATCCCATCATGGACAGATACGCCGATACCACACCTAACACTCTCCGCAAGCGGACTTCTTGTGCTCGCCGACCTCCGCACGATATCTCGCAGAACAGCCCTCACAGGCGGTGCCTCTTGGGTGGACGCTTTCGTCCTTGCTCCTGGCTTACACTACCAACAAGCATGCGACGACCTCGAACGCGAAGCCCCCGTTGGCTTAATCGCTTTGTCCACACAAGCACTTGGAGAAATGCAGTATGTCGTGAAGAATACAATGACGGCGAGTTATCTTAAGAGCCTGTTTAAAGATGGTGAGGATAGCATCACATTGAATGTTGGGCTGGATACACCATGGGATGTGATCAAGTTCGTTGGAAAGGTTCTTGAAAAGAAGAAAATCGCAGACGAGGAAGATGATGATGCGGACCATGAAGATTGGGCTTCGCTCTCCGATGTCGATTGGATCAGCCATCTTCTCTACCTTGGCACCCCCGTCATAACACTCTCATCTATAGCCTTCATGGTCATTCTGGAAGACTGGTGGGGTCTTAGCATCCTACTCACCTTGATCATCTCACGTATTCTCAACATCTGGGCCATAAAGCAACGCATGACTCCTTCGGACTCTGCCCCCGAAAGCCTCACCATGACAGAATACCGCATAGATCTCGGTGGAGGACACAGCGTGCGTCTTCGCGGTCCAGATGCAGATCTACAAGCCCTCGTTACGCACGCTTGGTTGCGCGCACAGTCAGTTCTCGAGGGCTATCTTGAGGCAGGGGCTAAACTAATGGTCTACATGTCTGCTGCCCTGGGAGGAAATATGACGCAGGCGGGTTCGATTGTCCTTATGGGATTGTTGCTGGCGAGCGCCGCGCTGTTGGGCTTGAGTAACGCGCACGCTCGGGGGTTTCGTATGCATGGTCGATATGCGATGCCCGAGAGGAAGAAGGCAAAGGCAAAGGCGGCGGTCGAGTCTCTTAGGAGTAACGTTTCAGCGAGAGAAGCAAATCACGGGCTAGCTTAGCACGTAAATAGGAATCATTTATAGTCACAATCAACGCTCAAGTCACAACTGAATAGACATAATTTGTATTCCCCGTTGTCCATAAAATCATTAGAGCTAACGGGCTCTGAAAGTAATCGTATTATACAAACTCCATCTCTTATCAACCTTGTCCAAGAAGCAACAAGTCATCTGGTTGTGTATGGCACTTTCTTTAAAAGTCTAATGGCTCGCCAATAATTGACACGCAAGGAAACTGGTCTGTTTCTAAGTGGTAGACTCATCCATCTTCGTTTCTTCTTGATCCTTCTGTTCCCCTTCTGTCGCCGCAGGCTCTGGCGCGACAGCTTCTGGCACCGTGGGTGCCTCCACAGCAGGAGCTTCGATGATAGGTTCACTAGGCTTCTCCTCCTCAGTAACCACAGGCTCATCAGTCATAGGCTCATCAACAGGTCCTTCTGGGGCCTCTGATGGTATCAAGGCTGGTTCAGGGGGTACCTCAGGTGTTGTCTCTGCGGGCCCTTCTATAGGCGCTTCGACAGATGGCTTGGCCTCAGTCTCAGCAACAGGCTCAGGCCCCATCTCGGAAATAGGCTCTTCGACAGGCTCAATGGTAGGCTCAGCAACCGGCGCGGCAGCAGGTTCGGCGACCACCTCTGCAGGAGCTTCGGGCGCAGTCTCTGCCGCTGGCTCAGGCACTGGTGGAGTCGGTAAATCTTCCTTTATACCCTCGATGTCTGCATGCTCTTTGTCGAGCTTATCCATCAAGCTAGCAATCATATCAGGGGACTCTCCCTTAGCAACCTCTTCGATCGCAGGAGGAAGCGACTCATCCTTGATCTCTGGTTGAGGTGGCGTTGGTGGTTTGGCCTCTTCTGCAGCAGGTTCTTGCACAGTAGTTTCAGCAGGTGGTTCTGCCGGTGGTTCAACGATTGAGGGAGCGACAGCTGGAGCATCCGTGATGTCAGAGACAGGGGCAGCAATCGAAGCTGAGTCATCAGGTTTGATGCTATCTTCTGTCAAACCAGTGTCATTCTGTTGCAATTGCGGTCTTTGTGGAATAGCTTCTTCGCCAGGCAGAATATCGAAGGGAACTTTGGCATCGCTTCCAGGGGCAGAATGCGCTTGCCCGCCAGAGCTTCCTGGAGGCGTTGTTTCGATATTACCAACTTCTTCAGGTGGAGGAGGCAGCAGTGCTTCGTTATCAGTCGGCTCCAACATGGGAACATCGCGATCAGTCGCAGCTTCAGGAGCCTCTCCGACAACGGTTGATGGTGGCTCGGCAACGGTTGACTCAGCGGGCTCAGCCCCAGGTCCTACTGCTGGTGGTTGATCAAGTCCAAACGGAGCATTCACAGCCAATTTCAAGATATGCTCCTCATCAACCCCGGAAGCATGGGGCTTGTCGTCTTTGCTAGGCGGGTCCAATGATGCCTCTTTGAGGTTTTCCTCAGTCAGTTGAGGCTCCATGGTCTCATCAATCGCTGCGAAAGGGGCGTTGACTGCTGCCTTCAGCATTTCCTCTGGATCCGTCTCCTTTGTAGGCGAAGGCATGACAACGTTCTTAAGAGGGCTTCCTTCAGCTCGCGTTTCGCCGGGTGTAAGAGGTGGTGGTGCGAGACCTGTGGGACTTTGTTGCGCAGGTTCGGAAGAATCGTTTTCCATAACAATATCGGGCTTGTCGTCTCCAAGACCAGCAGGTGGTTCAGCGGGAGCTGGTACAGGAGCAGGTGGTGGAACAGGGTCGGATTCGGTGATCGTTGTCGGAACGGCGTCTGCCATCTCGTGATCTTGCTGCTTGTTGTTTTGACCGCTCGCCTGGTTGTCCGGAGCTGGTGTTCCGTCTCCGTCTTCACCCTCGTCGCCTTCGTCATCGTCTCCATCTTCGTCGTCATCGTCATCATCAACATCAACCATTGGGCTATCCTGGTTGGCCGAGTCTTCGCGCTCTTGTTTAATAGCCTATAAAGCGTCAGTACCAGAATGGAACAGATCCGCAGGTCAAAACGTACAGCTTCTGCGGGGTTCTCAGGCTTGACTGGAGCAGCAGGTGTGGCACCATCTGCAGTTCCAGCAGGGGCCACAGCGGGAGTTCCAGCTTCAGGCAGAGGGTTCTTGATCTTCTTCTTTCCGCGACCAGGGCCAGCCTTGGTTTTTCTCTTAGGAGGTGGGGGCCTTCGTCGGTTGGGAACGGGTGTCGTAGCAAGAGGCTCTGCACCAGTGGCAGGTGCAGGCTCGATTCTAGTAGAAACGATTTCTCCCTGGACCTGTTGGCCTTCGGCCAGTGTGACCTCCTCTGTATATGGGTTTCCAGCGGCGTCGATTCTCCTGACGGTTGCCCTCGTAACCGTTGGTCCCTGAACCTTCTCTTCGACTGTTCGGCTAGCAATTGTAACAGTGTTCTTTTGTCGTTTCGCGAGGTGAGATGTGCCAGATGTATCGAGATTACGCGGCAACTGCTTCCAGACCTTGACACTGAATCCTCGGGCGCTTATGTCTTCGTCTTTCTTCTCTGGCTTCTCAGGAGCTGCGTCAGCATCGCCCTCTTCCTCCTCCGCTGGAGCAGGCCTCTTGTACAATCGTCCCGATCGCGCGGCGGCAAGAAGCTCTTGGCTATGTGCGGGAAGCAGATGCGAATCTTTTGGCATGCCATGGGGCAGATCGATCGACCAGATATCATTTTGTTGACTTTGTTCTTGCTGTTGCGGCGGCGCAACCTTTATCCACTCTTGTCGCCATTGTCGCACGGGTAGACCTTTGAGTCGTTAGTACGCGTCTTCGGCCGCGCTCAATATTGCCGTACCTTCGAAATCATCATGCTCGGCATAGCCAGCTCTGTTGGCGCGACGCGTCTATTACAAGTTAGTCGACTTATTGCATGCGCAGAAGCAAACAGCGACTTACGCCAGGCGCCATCACTGTTGATGCAAGATATAAATGACTCGTATGTTACTACAATGATGATAAAAAATGCTATACTCGAATGCGATTGGATTATATGCAGTGTCGTGAAATATGCCTTTCGAGAATTAGTTGTACGAGGCTGAGTCGCGATTCGCGATGGCTGTCAAATGTCATTGGTGGTTGGCCAATTGAAATCGCTCTTCCCCGCTGACGTAATACAACTTTAGAAAGAATCTGGAGGCGGCAACCGTTGAAATACAGACGAAACGATTATTGAGACCAATATTTTCTTTCATAGACAGTTCAAGGTTCTTATATGTATACCGGTTGGGTTTCTTCTCTAGCTTTTTAACTTTCCTTGGTGGGACCTGTGACAGCGCCTCGACCTGACAGTTCAAGTCGCCCGCAAACCACCACATGAGCGGCAGGGCCATGTAGATAAATCGACAATTTGAAAGGCGAAATGGAATCAGAATTGAGATTCTCCATCTAACAGCCGTGATATCCCTTCCTCTAATCTGGAGGCATCCCTAGTGGCTCGCTGACGCCTTTGATCTCTCATGATATCCGATACATATACATTATCCCCAAACCCATACTACTGTACACTCGAATTGTCTCTTTTATGTTTTATCCAGTCGTTTCGAAATTTTGTGACCATGAATCATCTTAGTCGTAACTACAAGAATGATTAGCAAGTAACTTGGTGGCGAAACAGCTTTTTTTACTTACCCCTGCTCCTTCTGCCTCAAAATCTCTTGATTGTTGCCTGTCTGCTTGCCCTATTCAAGGTCAGTATACCAGATATATGACTCCAATAGGTATAACTTACAGAGATTCCTCCCTCAACGACTAACCGGTCGAGCTGGTAGAACTGGCTGATGACTGTTTGTCGCTGCTCACTGTCAGCATTCCGCCCACATGTTGGAGATAAACCTCCAGCACGCACCTTCAGGCTCTGAAGCTCCTTGATTCCGTGCTGCACCAACTCCTGCACCTTTCGGCTATCCTGCTCGCCCTGGTGCTCTCGGAAAGCATCTCTCGTCCGTCGCTTGGCATACTCGCGGAAATTGTACGCAGAGAACTGCGAACCTTGCCGTAATAGTTGGCGGTACTGCGCGAAAGCATCTTGGTCAGCCGTGATCGATATTATTGAAGTGCATGGCAAAATGCCATAATTCCTGCATGTTTCCACCGAGTGCAACGCCTTTTTGGGAGTGAGGGGTCCAATGACTTACAAGTGATCGAACTTGCTGCGACATATCGCCCTTGATTGTACCAGCGACAGACATTTGGTGTGAGTTGTAGGTCGGGGGAATCGACTGCGAAGTAGATTTGCGACGGGCTTGGTGTTGTCCGATGATGCAAGACATATGGCACTGCGAGCTCGGTGTTAGTCGGCGCGGAGAAATTTGCCGCCCCGGCCGGCTTTTCCGCAAAACGACTCTCACACTGTGCTATTGTCGATGCTTAAACGCGACTTGTACAGTGCGCAGTCGTCATCATCATCGGTACCTCCTCCGTGATATCGGGAAATTCTACAATCTGATAACCGTTGCAGGGTTATCTCCACGAGACCAAGGAAGTTTTCTATGATATGCTGCCCTTTTTCTCGAATATTCATCATGATCAGAGCACCTATTTCTTTTCACTACATCAATTACTCATCTTCCTGGCAGTGCCAAGCTTATCATGCGCTTGGAATGCTCCCAGCAGAACTTGAATGACTTGCCCATGCATTTTGTGATTACAAGAATTGTCCGTAGATGCACTGAAGCACTTACAATTAAATCCAGGTAACTGTTTGCTACATGAAGCATATTGTACGAATCTTTCTTCAACTAGGACACCAGACTCCCAATGAGTTCTGCTTGCCCTACACAACTATCATGAAACTCCAGCGTGGTTGTCATATTCACAGATCTTAGGGTCTCGTTATAGAAACTCAGATCATGGATAAATCCCGAATACGTTTCTATGCAGGGTCACCATTAAATCTGCGATACTGTTTGGCATGTAACGAATACCTGAACCATGCAGGAAATTTAGCCACCGACTCGCTCCTTGCTTTAACGGCCACTTACTTACACGAACAAGATCCATGTGCAGCTGGAATCCAACCTCCTATCAAAAGATACATACTTGTGTAACATCATATCATGCAAAATCTCATCGGGAATCACACTCACCGTGACAATCATATCCCTTACATACATGTTCGACTGTCATTTCCGCCACGTGTCTCGAGACCTGAATGCAACTCAGCAGGGTCGTGTTCCTCCCAGCCTTCCTCAGTATGGCAGAAGAAAAAAACAATCAACTAAAAACTATGCATCTAGAACAAACTTGCAGGTGAGGACATCTTCTATCGCGTGTTGTCTCGGGCCTAGAGGCCGTTTCTTCTCGGCTGCGTTGTTCGCCGTTGAGGCAGTCGGGACGAACGCGAGAATTGCATGCAAGGGAAAACAGCAGGTTTTAGCAAGGCCAGTCACCATTCTATTTGCATAGGAACGAAAAACATCGAGTCAAATACACGTCTATGACCGATTAGTAAAATGTCAACTACAGGCTTGTATCGGGTGGGAGGATTTCCCAGCAAAGGAGGCTGTTGCATATCCCTCCAAATGCGGCCAAGTAGGCCAGAGCGATAAATAAGTCCTGGTATCGGATCGAGACGACAATATCGTCTAGTTTTGTGACGAACGTTACACTCGCGAACGGGTTTCGGGACCCCTTGCATATAAGATCCAAGACTAGCGCCTACGAGCATCATGTGCAGTTCAATACCCCTTGCGTCAAAGTTCTGAGATACAGCCACACTTAGATGCGAGAACCTTTTGATGCGATGTATGTTACTCCAGACCCGTGGATATGCAACTTCCTAGTGCGGCCTGCGACTTCCACGAGGCCCAGTACGGATCTGGGTATTTGGGATTCAAGACAATGACATCCAATGCCTGTACCAAAGAACCTGAGTTGTGATACTCGTGCAACCTGTCGTACGATTTGACTATTACTGGGATAGGTTAAGTGGGAAGAGAATGATGAACGAGGCCAGCGACATGGGTGGTACAACTTGTTATGGAAATCCATTGAGCGTTGAGGCTGAGAGAATGGGAACGGGTAACAACATGAACCATTCCGAAATGAGGTTCGACTGGACTATGCGTATGTATTCTTAAGAGATTACATATTAGTATATTTGAACATAAATCTTCTATGATGCGTGCGCTTGCGGCATTTGTCTAACTGGCTGGGTTTTGAAGTAGATTGCAGTTGTTGATGATAGAACGAAATTGCGCATCTTGTCTCTCCAGCTCGTCGTCTTGTTTAGCATCCGGAGGATTTGTCATGGACGAAATTGCTGTCTCAAGTGATTGAGATAGAAATCCATTAGTCTCAAGCAATTGATCGAGTCTTGTCTTCTCTCCGAGATCCGTGGTCAGCTGGGCTGTGAAGTTGTATCGGTTTTGGTTCAGGTTCGGTTTCACGATGGAAACAGTCTTGGTCGGTTGCTCCGTTGACAGTGGAGGCATGAAGCAGAGGTTGGTGACAGAGGCGTTCAGATTAGCAACTTCTGTAGGATGAGCATTCTCGGCCAGAGTCCACCGCAGGATTTTGCCTTTAGTGTGTCCGGACAATATTGAAGTGCCGTCATATGTTAGAGCCAAACACGATGGTTGCCCAAGTTCTGGATCCGAGACAGCAAGTGGGCTGTTAATCTGTACGACAATGGAAGGCAGTTCGGTGCTGCGGGAACCAAGCAAAGGCTTGTCACCACCAAATAGCTCGACGAGATACACAGCACCAGCTTCAGAAGACACGAATAGTGCCCTGGCACTTGGATCAAGACGAGCACAGAGAGGAAATGTAGGAAACAGGAGCGTACGGAGAAGCTGGCCGGTTTGGTAGTTCCAGATGATGCATGTCTTGTCCTTACTGGCAGATACGCATATACTAGTTCCCGAATTGGTACCAGGGCCAACAGTTAGGCTTGTAATGGCACCACGGTGGTTGGAAAGTGTCAGGTCAGGCTCCTGCTCCATCTGAGCATCGAGCTCCAGAAGGCGTGATAATGACCAGACGTTGATGTTGGAGTCATCGGAGCCAGAAAGAATGTGGTATGGCGTGACGGCCAAGCATGAGACGGCCTGGACATGACAGGGCGGCGTTGACACTTGTCGTCCGGTACAAGTCTGAGTCACTTGTCAGTATTCACATTCGACGATTTGCAATGTATGTAGGCATGATGTATGTACAACACGCGGCGATGTAGCAGGGACGGGACTGAGACAAACTAACCTCCCAAAGAAATAGCCTACCCTCGGTAGATCCAACGACCAACACTTGACCGGCAAGGGCTAAGCTGCGGATTCTTTCGGGGAAAGGCACGAGAGCTTCTTGGTTGCCACGCTGACGGGAGTAGACGTGGACATGAGCCTTTTGGTCTTGAGCGGTAAAAATGTGAGTTTGACTGACAGCTAGACCGTTGACAGGGGCTGAGCTCTTCTTGAAAGTGGCCTTGATGGTGTGAGATGGTGTGAGGGAGTGGGAATAGATGCCAACGTCTTTTGAGATGGCCGTATTCGCGGCTAGAGGTGGACCAGAAATGGCCGAAATAAACTCTTGAGATAGCATTGTGTTGACTGACCAATACTCTGGACGATATTGAGCAAGCTTGGAATCCGTATGCCCGTGCAAGGCTGAGGATGGAGAAGCCTCTGAAAGTTCTGCTGTTCAGCGCTCAGGAATGTTTGTTGGCTCAGTTGTCGGCAGTGTGGATGCGGGACACGCCCAAGAAGCCGGAAATGTTCAAAGCGAAGATGAAATTGGCTTTGCAACAGCTTGGTTTAAGGAGATTGAGGTGCTGCAGAAGAAGCAAACACTGGTAGAACGGAAGCCTTGGGTGCCGTGTTTTGCTTGTGCAGATTGAAGGTAACAAGTTTCAACAAGCACTTACAGCTTGGTGTAGTTGAATTGGCCAATGAGGTTGCACGTTGAAGTTTTTCCAGCAGCTGCTTTTTGTGATGGTCACTGTCTTTCTGAAGGGTCCAGGCTCAATCAATATTTGATGTGCTAAGCCAAGGCGAAACGAAATAAAACGTCTGGAGAAGGACTCCTAGTCTGTTTGCAGGGAGGGTGATACGGAAGAAAAGTGTGCTTTGGTTGCAGAAAGGACTTTTCTTTGTCTCTGTTGGCTGCTAAATTATGCACGAGCTTTGACGTTTCTTCGCGAAGTTTTACTTGCTTTCTTTTTTTCGCTAGACCTGCAGGCGCGGGCGGTGAGCGTCTGATAGGTTAGCGCGGAGGACAGTGTGCAAACCTCAACACTGTGCTACTCAGCCCCCGTTAGTAGGGTCTTACTGGGGACGGGAAGATCTTGAGCTTCTCTCTTAGTTGAAGCTAGGATCGAAAGTCTGTGTGGTTATTTTCAGATAATCAACCTAGTGCCCTAGTACAATGATTAATTGTCTGAGCTAGGATCTAAGCTCTGAGAACCTAATCAGCGTAATTGTTAAAGTTGTGTCAGGTTAGGTATTCCAAATTGGTAGGTATAAACCAACGTTGAAAATTGGATTGCAAGCCCGAAAGAGGAAGGAACACAAAAGTACTGTAGGTAATTCAGCAACTGCCCCCCTCTGAACCTGCCACTGTAGAGCCTGGAGTACAGAAACCTAAAACCTCCGACTTCAGTCCGTCCTTGCATAAGGTATGGATGACTGCCCGCATTGCTTTTTGCTTCCTGCATCATCCATCCTTTATCGCGTCATCATCCCTTACCTTCAATCGCCCCATACCAATCGAGTTCAAGGAGATGATGTCCTGCCCCATCGTTAAAGTACAGCTGAAAATAGTTCGTGAAATATCTTGCTCTTACTCATTTTGCAAGTCGCCGTCACTTTGGGGACACCTGTCACATACCAGAACGGCCTAAATTAACTCTGACAGGACCAGGGTTGCTTAAGCGATTCCAGGCCTTGCTAGTGATCCTCATCTGACAGAAGTGGCAGATCGAAAGCCAAACCACTACTGCGTCGCTTGACCTCAGCTTGAATTGAGAAGTGATATCACTTCAGCCCATCTTGTCACTCTCTGCTCTCTGCACGTGCAGATCAGTTGATGATAACCATGTGGGAACCGATAAGCGCAACGCTTACACGCATACCAGCCCTGGAGACCCGGTTATGATCCCCCTTACATGACACACCCGCATCCTGAAGGCCCGGGGCCCCCTACCAGGACTGTCAGTTTCCTGAATTATCCGCATCCGCACGTCGTTTCGGTCCCCTGACGACGTTGAACATTGATTCTTACGACGCATTGTAGTCTCCCTACTTATAGATCCCACTATTACGCGATTGCGAACAACGTGCGACTAGAGTTAGATTGTTGCCATCATCTGGGGGCCTAGACTTATCGCGAGAATCAGAGTTCGGAATGCATGCCAGTCTTCCGTTTCAGCCACAGAGTCAACGCGAACCTCAGGCTAATCCGGGCAAGATGTTCAATGTCTGTGATCGTTTTCGATGGCACTATGGGATCGAAGGCACATGCTACTGCATTCTACTATCCCCGGATAGTCCACCAACTCGCACACCTCTTGAATCCCAGTGACGCAGAATTGGTAATCTGTTGGCGTCGACAAGCTCGGCCAACACAACACTTACATACACCCTTGTTGATGCTGACTTGGCACACAGCAGCACTGGATGACGCTTGTCCGAGCGCGGCAGAGTACTCAATAATCTTCCTCTACTTCGATAGTCCGCTGTATTAATGCCGACTTTGAACTCAGCATATCCTGTACAGTTACCGTTCGCGGATGGATGTTCGCGGCACTTGCCCACTTGAGACTTTTGTGAAAGTGAGGAGGCCACTCATGGCCATGATATTCCAAGCCTATGCCTGTCACAGCAGCACCCACCGTCCCGAGATGGGAGGTTACAGTGCCTGAGTGTGGAACATAGCCGATGCCCTTTTTGTCCTCCCTTGCACGTCGTCTCCTTGTCCTCTTCGATCAGGTCAAGGATCAACACCGTTCAAACTCTGGTCAAGACCCACTAGAGCTCCGGTGGTGCTTGGTGGTACAGAACAGGACAATTGAGAGCCCCGTTCTGTTGTTTTGTTTTTTCGCGGCGCAACCATCACCTTTCCCACCAACGCCACTCAGCTTCCCACCTCATTCCTTTCGTCAGGGCGCGGCCGTTAGGTACATTCACCTCATTCGGAACCAAAGCCACAGCCATGGCTATCACCAGGCCAGAGTATCACGTCCTTGGCTACCTGGGCTCTACCATGTGCAACAGACCCCGCCCTTTCTCAACGGGACTTGCCCATTGCAGCCCAGTTTCTTGTTTTCCTACATGGCCCTTACTTGACGTTGGTGGACAGTATGTACTCATGGGTAGTTTGAAGAGACGATCTATAGGTAATAACATAATAAGCCATTCTCCTCCCTCTGATACTTCTGTCTCACCCTTCACGCCCACTCTTATACCCACTATTCCCTACTGGCTTGCGATTGAGTTCCAGTCCAAGTCAAATCATATAAGTGTTGCCTTGCCCCTCAAGATCGTCTGCCTACAAATGCCAAAGCATTGAATCACGGTAATAATCGTGTCTCTGATCGTTGGCTTTAACGAACAATAGCCCTAGCGCTCATGTCTGTGCTTGCTTTGGGGATTCCAGTGACCCTCTACATATACGGACAAGGCCCAAATATCTCTCTCGGAAATTCGAGTTCATCAGCGACATCTACAACCTTTCGAAAAGAACATCGGTATCGAGTATGACAGATTTGTCACCTCTCTCGTTGCCAATCTCACGTGCGGACCCATCCCCAATCCTGTTTGACGAGGACGATATCAAAGACATGATGGATTGTTTCCCAGAGATGCTAGCCAGGGACTTGGAAAGGTCGAGCGCTCTCTTTGCATCCAAGAATATGACTGCCGGTACGCCGTCTGGGCCAGTCTGGTTTGCGGAGAACTATGCCAGCAACCGAAGCACACTATCTCCAAGTCGAATCTTAGCCTCTCCTTACCAGTCAGGATCTGTACGGGTACAAAATCTGGGATCAATAGAAGAACGACGGTCAATGGTCTCATTCCTTGAACATCGAGGACAGCAGACCGAGGAAGTGGAATCAGACGAGGAATCTATTTCATCTACAGAGTCTACAGCAGGAATTCCCATTCCATCTATTAAATTGCGCGAACAATCCATCGCTACAGCAGCAACATCGCTTACTTCAGGAAGCGGCAACCCACCGTCACCCAAAAGTCTATCGTCCGTCGAGCGAGGACATGATTCCAGTTGGATTGACGTTAATTCCGATGATGATAACGATGGAGATATCGGAGCCGGAATTCGTGATCAATTAGCAACACCAAGAGAGATGGCTTCCCTATCACCACGACCACCTACACCAACGAACATGGAGTCGACATTCGACATAACGGTCATGCTGGAGACTCCTCAACCTCGCCTACACAGAGCTTACTCTTACAATGATGAGTCTCCAAAAAGCTCAAGACAACACAGAAGGAAGATTTCGGCCAAATCACTGGACGCGCCAGTCATACCTCCCAGGATAGCGTCTCTTATATCTGCAACAGATTCATCAGATACGACACCAAGGCTCAGAACGCCTGTGTTTGATTCGCGGATAAGTAACGACAATCACAATCACATCAAACAATCGTTCAGCTCTACCTATAATTTTCGCGACGATGCTGATAACAGCACAATTCTGCTAAAATCAGACTTTGGATCAATCGAGCTGGAAATCGAGGACGAAGATACGTACATGGACCATTATCCACCTCCTCCACCATTATCCCGACCGGAGACAATCTACATCGAACAAACACCACCACCTTCGCCATTACCTACTGTTGAATCTTGGCTAGACGGTTCAAATCCACCTTGTATACCTCAAATTCCTGTCGACGACTTGGTCAAGGCCGTACCCCTTCCTCCTGATATCATTGAGACACTCAGAGTCTCAATCGCATGTTTCCCCGAGACAATGTTGTTGTCTTCAAGCTTGACCACAGAAACAATCCGAACTTACTCTAAGAAGGTCAGAAACCCTTCAGCCGATATCTGGGCTGAATCAGAAGCCGATTCATCATCACTGCATCCCCGAAAGTCGATCTGGAAGAAAGTCGTCTCACACGGTCGTGATCGTGACTCAAGTGCTACTAGACGTCACCGGTTACACTCGTATGGTAGCAACACTTCCTCGGGTGCCGTAGCATCCCCAATACCTTGGTCCTCGTTGAGACATGTGTTTCCCGGTTGTTCAGATTATATCTGTGATGCTCTGTATGCGCATATCGTTGCCTACAACTACATATCACGAGTTCCCCGCAACCAACCTTCAGGAAAACGGGCATCGACCCCCGACTCCAAATCGCAGGGCGAAAACATTCCAAAGAAGGCAGCTTCGCTTCTTGGGCTTAGCGCGCTTCAGACAAATCCTACGCCCAATGTTGGTCGATTCGCCAGGAAATTTAGCTCGCCTCTTACAGCCATTGGGTTTGGCAAAGAGGAGAAGTCAAATGTGACTAATCAAGACAATGCGACGCGAAATATCGAGTCAGGACTACTTCGCTGTATTTCTCGACTCCTCGCCACTGCCAAGATGGTTACGGAGAATGGTACTGCTGAGGAGAGAATCATGGATGCCGAACCACAGGCGATAGACATGATGTTTTTGCGAAGTCTCTGTGAAATTGTAAGACTATCTGAGGAGATGTCATGATACCACGTCCATTGAGAAGTTGCAACAGTACCAACCAATTAGGTTTTGGGTTTTCAAGTGTCTGTTTTTTAAAAGCTTGGACTGGGATGGGATTCGTGGTCATATACCCTGATTGATAGGCTTGGGGTTTCCCTTGACCTTTGACCTACTCGAGATAATGTAGTAATGTCGATTATGAATAGACACATTACAGTACCTTGCACATCCACCATCCTTGTGACGTATTGACTGTTCCATCGCCTCCACCAACATCTCCCAGCAAACCTCCAATCCGTCAAACTTTGCACTGAGTCCATGGATCTGTCGTCCCAACTCCAAGGCATCAGGAAATAGAGGCTCTAGCCTAGAGTTCCCATACGGGCGCAAAACCCCTGATCGCCCATCATTGGGGGTTCTAAACTTGTATTCAGACGGAGCGATGGCGTCAAGATCTAGCGTTAGTAGATCGTGGAGTTGGTTCCCGCACGCTATGCTGGTACTATTATGCACATGATTGCGAGATGGTGGCTTTTGTTTTATTTTAGACGGGCACTATTTCCCCATCGGTTTCATCACACTAACATCGTGATTTGTAATGTATGCTTCAAAGGGTCATGAGACGTATGCCAAGAGTGTTGACACATGCCATGATTCAAGCCAAAGAAGAGATTTGTATTATCGATGTCGTTTGAGTTTATGCCTATTCTTATTCTCGCGTTATATCCAGAGGTCCCTGACCGTCGTTGAACAGCTCCTCGTGCCAAGGCACCCCGTGTCCTGGCCTCTGACACACAGCATCCCAATCTATCGGCGTAAAGTTTGGTGTCTGGGGACTAAACACCCTTGCTTTTCTATGCGTCTTGTCCTCTTGCGGCGCAGTGTACACGATCTTACCATCAAGGAGCTTTCCGGCAGGCTGCTTCAGGCGCTGCGTAACGAGGTGTCGCAGCTGGCTGTGATACCACATCTTGTCCCACCAGTCTCTTAGTCTAGAGCTCTTGAGACCGTCGATGTAGGCGTTGTGGTGGATCGCTATGGGAGTCGTGCCGAAGAAGAAGTCTGTATATAGAGGGATGGAACCCCATTTTATGGATGACAGGAGAGGGTCGTTGATTTTGTGCATCTCGGGTGGTATACCCTGTGTACGGATGGGACCTGGAACACCTGCTTTGATGGACTCTTCGCGGACGTTGGACTCGTTGAGGAGATGCACGAAGAAGCCGTCTTCTTCGGAGGAGCATGTTGGCGGAGCTGTGGTGAAGTTGTAGTCTAATCCGATGCCGAATTCGAGGCGTTGGCCGAGAAGAGCAGCGTCGGCGATTTTACGGACTTCACGGTCAAGGAAACTTCTGTCGTTGAGAGATACAGATCCGTTCCATGATGATCCGAGATGTCTTACCCACTCACGCCATATCTCTTGATCCCCAATGACCTCTCCAATAAGAGCCTGATCACTCCAGAGTTGTCTTCCCTTCATAGCCACCGCATCAATCTTCTCCTTTGATCTTTGCAGCGCATCTCTCAAAGCACCCATTGATCCCATTATAAGACCACTGTTGACACATCTTGGACGAATCTTCTTGTATTTGCGAGCAGGATCAAAAGACCAGGGGATTTCGTCGGTGCCATCTCCATACATGTCTTTCGGCATGGGCGAATCAGGCCAATACTCATAACGAGGATCAGAGCCAGAGTTGGAATCTGGAAAGCAGTCTTTTGCTGTAGTGACAATTATGTCTTGTCGAGGCGGCGATATAGGAAAGTCGGCGCTGATGTTGAGCTGTGTCCATTGCTTTTGCACCCTGGCGTCTGCCTCGCGATTAAGCTGATGATATCGCTCTAACAGCACAGAAGGTGGCAGTTGGAACCACATATCATACGCGTCTACCAACACCGCAATATCATCCTCGCTCCCGTCGCTGCTGTCTGTTTGTTCGAGGAGAACTTCAATGGCTCCTAGTAAACTTTCGAGCTTGGCGATGTGACTGCCTGCAAAGTGCCACTCAGGGCGATTATACTCGCGTTTCCAGTTGAGAAGGATGGGCATGGGATAACCCATCGCGACGGCGGACATTATTGTTTTGCAGAGGTTGATGTGTGGTGAGTCGGCGGGCATGAAGAGACGTAGACGACGAGTTGAGCTTGGTTTAGATGTACGTTGAGGTATCGCAAGACGTGTGAGGTCTGCTTTTGAGAGTGTTGGACCATCATGTCTATTAGAAAGAACGTGATTGAGCGGTTGAGTAAACTCAAGCTTTTGTTAGTGAGGTTCGTGAAAAGTGTGGTTGTCTGACCTACCAAGCCGATATAAGTTGTCCATGAGATGAGTATAAACGCCAAAATTATGGTTACCCATTTGAAACTTTTCAAATATCGAGGAATGAATGATGACGGTTTTAGAAGAGATAAAACTGGTCGCGCTGATTGGGCAGATGGGAATGATGCATCTTCTGGGTCTGCGCTGGGAACTCTTCTCATTCTGGAGTGAGAACGGTTTGGGACTGAAGATGAAGTCATTTACAGCAGCAGCAGCAGCAGCAGCATAGCAGAGAAGATTGATGATGGTTCAAAAACGAAATCATTTTGAAAGAGAAAAGGGTGATATCGCATTGACCACATGATGAAGAATGGCTAGGTAGCATCTCATTAGTATTGTCACTATATTGATTCAGGTATCATGATTGATTGATCTACATGATAGCTAGCAGCTACGCACTCTGTAGCTATCTTATAAAATAAAATGGAGGTGCAGCGCAGATCATCACATCAGGCTAGCGGCCGTTGATACGCTATAGCCAATCATTTAGCACCGTGCCCCTAGTACTCGCTGTAAATGTCACCCCCACGTGCGACGATTCAAGACTTCACAGGTAGGTTCCCGTCATCTTCAACGATCCAATACAGCGCGTCATTCGGCGCTGGTGATGAATCGATTCGCAAAACGACTCTTGACGGAGAATTAAACCAAGAATTGACACCAAACAAAAACAAGACATGGGGGAATTAGCCCGAGGCTGGGGTATGCCTTTCGTATGTATATAGCCTCGGACCATTTAGGCGTTCTAGAACTCCTCGTATTGGATCCTTTTTGTAAGAAGCTACCTAGTTAGGATTACGTTTACTTATAATAATAGCTTCCTTCCTTTCTCTAAATCTCGGCTCCTTTTTTTTTCTTCGACTTTCTTTCCCCTTTCTCGTCCATTTGGGGGAGGATTGAACTTTTTTTTTTTTTTTTCCCATAATGGATTCGCCAAAAGTTGGCAGACACTTGAGTGTCACGATGCAAACATATCTCGGCTTCGCAGTCCTAGGTAAGTTTGACTCGGCCTCCATCCAAATCAGCTTACTGACGAAACTTCCAGGCCTCGTCAATGCGATTGTACCGTTCATCGTACACTCAGCAAACTACCTCATCATTCCTTATCCACGCTGGATAGTCATTCTCATCGAGACTATTCCAGCTCTGCTAACAAAATTGCTTCTTCCTCATGTTCTCCATCGTGTTCCCTACTGGGTGCGCCCTCTCACCATAGGCGCATTATGGATAATTGTCGCCCTTATTACAAAGGGCACACCACCTAACATTCCACCGCCAGTGCGAATCTTTACTTCTGCGCTTGTTTCGGTGTCTGCTGCGGCAATGGAGATTTCGTTTCTCGGAATGCTACGATATTACGGCCGCGTTGGTCTCGCAGGATGGGGCGCCGGCGTGGGCGCCGGCGTAGTGTTTTGCGCCGTCTTGCCTTTTGTGTTGACTGTTTGGCTGGAGTCGTTCCTGAGAGACTTTATCGATTGCATTTATGTCCTTACTGGTGCTATGCTCGTGGCCTTCTTTGTCATTCTGCCAGGCGCACCTGTGAACTATCCTCATGCGCGACAAGAATCAGCCAAGGATGATGCGGAGGATGTGCCGAGTCTATTCCAGGATCCTGTCCAGCAACTTTCGCGACTGTTGAGTACGAGAAATCGCATTAATCTCGCAAAAAGCATGGTCCGGCCGTTTATGATTCCCTTGTTTGGGGCATTTGCGGCGCAGGCTCTTGTATACCCTGGCATCTCACGAGCGCTACCTCTCCCTGAGTCATCAGCGTCCTTCTTCTCCTATTTCACCACATATGGTCTTGCTTTCCAACTGGGCAACTTTATCTCCCGAACACACACTTTGCTCTTCCGACCAGCTAGCCTCAGAGCTTTTTCCACGATTCTGGGCGCTGCGACGCTCATCTTACTCGCGAACTCGATTCTTCTCGCATTGTCCACAGAAGTGATCATGGGCCTACTTGCTTTCAGCGCAGGTCTGGGCGGAGGTGCAGTCTACATGATTGTGTTTGACAGAGTCCTTGGAGATAAGACTCTTGAGAGTGGTGTTAATCTAGAGTTTAGTCTTCAGGTTGTGGGGGTCGGCGAGACTGCTGGTGTCGTCGCTGGCGGGATCCTAGGTACGATATTTGAGAGTTTGATGTGCCGAGGGGCATTTACAACGACACAACGATGGTGTCATACTAGCCAATGAAGATAGAAGGGATGGTTTAGAGATACCTACTTATTGTTAAATTAAAGCTTATGACTGTACGAATAACATTGATCGATCAAGCTATATCGTAGCTGTGAAAAGAATGATCTGAACTCGGATTTGGTTCAGATTCTCAAAATGGGATATATACATGCACTCATCTATCTAAATGATCGCGAAAAGTGGTTGTTACTGCTGTGAATTTTGTTCATAGTTCACGACACAATCTCATTCGTCAGTCTTATACTTGTCCGCCAAGAGCTAACCTGTAAGCACAGCCACAATAAGAACTATCTCATGCTTCAACTACATGGATTCATTACCAGGACCATTTTAACCACTTCTAAATCTCATATGACCTGAGACTCATTGCTAGTGGACGAAATCACTATATTGCCATACTACATAACCTCATATCATCTTGAGAGCCGAGATGATGAAACGAAGGACTCACAGCAAATCCCGCCACGGCTGTCGAAACTGCAAAAAGCGTCATGTAAAAGTACAACTCACTCACAAAATCTCATAACCTCTTCATAAGCACTCACAAGCTCAGTGCGACGAACTAGGCCCCCCTTGTACAAACTGTCTAGCCCGCAACCTCGAAGGCTGCTCCTATCTCACCGATCCGCCAACTCAGCTACCCGCAACAGAAACCCGTCGCAGGATAGAACTCGAGCTCATGCACCGCTGGTCCACGTCAAGTTACAAAAGTCTCGCCAGTATTCCTGAAGATGAGCAGTGGTTGCAAGATGATATGGCGCGCTGGGCTCTCAAGCATGAGTATCTCATGCAGGGCATGTTTGCCTTTTCAGCTCTCGAGATAGTTCTGTGCGGCGGCGCAGTCGTCATTGAGGAAGACTATGAAACCTATTACGCAAAATTAGCTGTCGAGTACTATGACAAAGCAAGTCGTTCGTTCAGAGCTCAGCTGGAGAACGTCACGGCTGAAAATGCGCAAAAGGTGTTTATGTTTTCTTTCCTAGCTGTTTCTGTCAACATGGCTCTTGGGCAGTGCATTGCCTTTGAGGAGCTCTACGAGGGTGTGTTAGACCGCTTGGTCACGCTTTGGGAGTTACTCATGGGCAATGCATCTATCGCGGACCAGCATTTTGATGCTCTTATATCAGGTGCTTTGTCAAAGTCTACGGAGGCGTTGATGGTGAGAACACAGCTACAAACTGAAACGCCCACGTCTTTGAGCAAGGAGACCGAAGATGCACTGGAGCGCCTATCTCTCATCGTCAACAAAGCTTGCGAAACGTCTCCCAGCACCGAACCTGTTGATGAATCAGAGGGCAATGTACGTATCCGTTCGTACCGTGCTAGTCTCTCCGCTATACAAACATGCTTTGTGCAAGATTCCAAAGAGGTTTTCAAAGGTATAGCTATTGGCTTTCCTGCACTCGCGGGAAGGGATTTTGGGCTAGCCCTCAAAAGTTCGGATCCCGTGGCCTTGCTAATAACAATGTTTTGGGGCGTGCAGCTTGATACGCTGGGCAAGATGGCTTGGTGGGTTGGCACGTTTGGCAAGAAGATGGTGCATGAGGTTTCGGAAATTTTATGGACGCCTGAGCCGGGGCATCAAATCATGAACATGCCTGAATGGAGACAGTGTATAACATGGGCGAGGACGGAGGTCGACTTGACGCCTTTGGTGGAGACTACACAATAGCCATGATTTTCTTGTGAGTGGGATCCGGGCACGGATTCGTCTATCATACTGTATTACTATCTAGAATTGCTTCTCGAATGGCTACTTCAAGGCGATATATACCCTACTCAATTATATGCGGGTTCATCTTTCTTCACATAGCATCAGAGTATAACCAGTGTCGCAGAGCTACTGTGTAGCTTATATCCCAACCTTGCTTATGTATGCAAATCTTTTTATATGGTGGCTGAGAAGGATATCCTGGTATATCTCAGCAAGAGGCTGTATGTGCCTTGGTATCTCGGTCTATGTGATTTTCCTTTACGCCTTTCCCCATCGCGAAGTTTCATCGCCCTCCTTCCATTCGCGCTCAACATATCCAAGCTCTTTCTTGACCTTTTCGACAGTTTCCTTGTCGCCAGTGTTTTTACCAGCGTTGTCGCTGCTTCTTGTTAGATTACATTCTTGATGATCTCGATTACAGAAAACTCACCTAATCTTGACAGCTGGGCGGCCTGCCGCTGAGCTGATCTTGATAACAATGTTCAGAGGAACGGACTTCTTGCCCGTCTTCGTGTTAGTAAAGTCGTTGGTGAGGTATGTTCCCACACCAAACGTAGGTTGAAAGCCGAGGTCCTCGGCAATCTTCTTGTACTCTAGGCATCTCTCGATGTTAAGCGAATCAGAAAAGACAATCGTCTTCTTGTCTGTGATACCCTGCTTGTCGTAAAACTCCCGCATCCACTTGGTGTATTCAGCAGGGTCACCGGAATCTTGCCGAATACCAGCAAAGGCTTCGGCATATGTCTTCATGCTTCCGTCGGCTTTCTTGAAAGTCTCCGCTGAGAATCCTCCTTCGATTGTTTGCACGGTCTGGGTAAAGGCGCGAAGGAACTCTTGAGTGCCAAAGGTGTCGGTCAGAGCAATACCAAGCTTGTTACCAAAGCAGGCCACCCAGTGACGCAGCGCAACTTCAGTGGCTTGCTTGTAATCACCAATGATAGCGGCAACACCCATGAACCACTCGTGGGCAACCGTTCCGACAGGAGGAATATTAAAGCGCATGGCGAGGTGGACGTTGCTGGTGCCTGAAAGCTTTCCAGGAAAGCCCTTCTTCTCGGCCTCCTTGGATGCTTGGACTAGACCTCTGAAGACGAGAGCCTGAGTGTGATAGTCACGACGTCTTCGCGTACCGAATTCGGATGTAATGCATCCTGCCTCTAGCAATTGGAGTCCCTTGTCGAACGCTTGCTTCTCTTGACCTTCATAGTTCCAGTCAGTGTCCATAAATTTGAAGTATGCCTCGGATGTCAATGCTAGCATAGGGATTTCGTAAAGAATCGTGTCCACCCAAGTGCCCTTGATCTGAATGTCGACATCACCAACAATCGAGTCGTCGCCATTGTCCTCACCGACAGGAGTGAAGGTTGCGACAACTTGCTCTCTGGGGCTCAAGCGAAACTCTTTGAGGAAGTTGAGATAATCGTTAGAGAGGTAGTCGCAGTGCTTCTTCAAGAACAGGTACTCGTCGGTAGAAAGGGAGATGTTTCCGAGCTCTGTGTATCAAGGTTAGTATCCAAAATCCCACAAAGGTTATAAAGCAACACACTTCCAATCTGTTCCTCAAGCCACTTGAAAGCGGTTCGCGACAGCTTCTTATCCGGAGTTCGGTTGGTATAGGCATATGTCACGGGTACATCCTTAAAGAACTTGAAGACCGCGCATTGCATGGTCAACTTGTAAAGATCGGTGTCAAGGAAGGAGATGACGCCCTCAGGGTAGGGCGAAGAGCTGTTGAAAACCATGGCTGCGGTTATTGGGATTCGAGGACGCGTGGATAGTCCTGTTGTATCGGAGGCGGTACGAGGAGGCAAGGTTTTCGGCTTTATAGGTGGAGTCGTGGGGACTTGGAGAGACGAGTTCGGAGCTGCGGAGACGACGTCAGGGATATCGTGAAAGATGCGGCATGTATTGTTAAGAATGGATATTCTGAAAAGATAGAATCATAGATTGTAGATGTGATATAACCTTTGGCGTCGCGAAGCTAAACGCTATGACGTGTTCAGCCCAACTCTGCGACGGTTGTTGAGTCAGAAAAGGGTCCAAGAACGACGAAAATGTGACGCATTCAGAAGAGATCCAGAACAGAAACCCGCACGAGGGAAAGAAGCAGAGGGGCACGCGCTGAAGGGAGGTGAGGGGTTGGTCGCGGCTGCCACGGGTGGGCTATGGAGGGGCACTAGAGGCGCTATGACCACATCTTATTCTTCCATGGCAAGAAAAAAAATTTGGGAAAGTTCGCGAGGCTAGGATTTTTCTTCCTGAACTGGATCTTAACGCCTGGCTACGCGGCGGCAGGTAACAATCTTTTCTCGATCCGCGCAACCATTTCAATCCGATTTTCGATATTCATCGAGTTAATATCTAATCATTACATATCACGCGACTTGGGATTCGGCTCCAAAGTCCGAATATCGCCATCACAATGGATATTCATCGTTGTCGATTCGTTCCCTACAAGCCATCCGCCATCAACGCCATCGCCTTCTCCCACCCAAAGACGCGCTCAGCAGTACAGGCTAACCTTGCGCGACTTGCGATCGGACGAGCTAATGGCGACATCGAAATCTGGAACCCTCAGAATGGCTCCTGGAACCAGGAGATCATCATTCCTGGCGGTAAGGATCGAAGCGTCGATGGTCTAGTCTGGGTCAATGAGCCCGACCAGGACCTAGGCGACGGACGCGTTGTCGCTGGAAAGTCACGACTCTTCAGCATCGGCTATACTTCTACTGTCACCGAGTGGGATCTTGAGACAGGAAGGCCAAAGAGGCACGCCAGTGGTCAACATGGAGATATCTGGTGCATCGCTGCTCAGCCAGCTGGCTCCGACAAGGTTGGACTCGGCGTTGACTCCCAAGACCCTACGAAGCTTATCGCCGGAACAATCGATGGCGAACTCGTCATGTACTCGATTGAGGACGATGACCTTCGATTTCAGCGAGTTTTGTTGCGATCACCCACCAAGAAAGCTCAGATGGTTAGCATTACCTTTCAGTCGCGCCGAGTCGCCATTGTCGGCTGCTCCGATAGCACGATTCGAGCCTACGATATTCAGAAGGGTCATATGTTGCGCAGAATGACATTGGGCTCTGACCTAGCCGGCGGTGCTAAGGACATCATCGTCTGGTCTGTCAAGTGTCTTCCCAATGGCAACATTGTCTCGGGCGATTCCACTGGTCAAGTCTGCATCTGGGATGGCAAAACATACACACAAACACAACGAATGCAAAGCCACAAGCAAGATGTTCTCAGTCTCGCAATCAGCGCCGATGGCGCTTCCATCCTCAGCGGAGGCATGGATCGACGAACGATTCTTTACAAGCAAAACAGTGGCGCTGGAGCGCGATGGAGTAAGGTCTGGGGACGAAGATACCACGATCACGATGTCAAATCCATGGCATCCTTCGAGAGTGGAAAGATCAGCGTTGTTGTTTCAGGAGGTTAGATAAACTTGTCTTACTAAAAGGACATAGCTAACTCGAGTTCAGGTCCCGATGCTAACCCCGTCGTTATCCCACTGAAGGAGATGGGACGCGAGAACCACCGTATGATGTCCAGCTTGCCGCAACAGCCTCCTTTGTTGAGTGCGCCAAAAGCTCGCTTCGTTGTTAGCTGGTGGGATAGAGAGGTACACATTTGGCTCCTTCGAAAGTCAGCTACCGATATGATCAAGGCCGGAGACGAAAACACCGACATCAACCAGAACCGCAAGCTGCTCAAGACTATCGTCGTCAAGGGAGACTCGAATATTACCTCAGCTACTATCGATGACGAGGGCACACTTTTGATTGTGTCTACTGCTATCGATGTCAAGGCTTTCAAACTAGAGCACCAGGATCCAGTGAAGCCCTCCGATCTCAAGATTTCTTCCGCCGAACTTCCTCAAAAGCTTGCCGGTGTGGGTGCCACCAAGGTGCAGCTGTCCCCTAACGCTCAATGGCTCTGCGCGGTTCAAGAAGGCTCTCGCGTTGTCGTGGGTGCTCTCGACCCTGTTACTCCCAGACCTTCACTTGTCTTCTCACCAAGAGTGCAACGGCTTACACGCCTACGACGTCAAATCCCACGTCACATCCTTAACGGAGGACTGGGAGGTTACGACAGGACCATTACAAGGGTCGCTTTCTCTCCCGATTCCAAGATGCTCGCGACATCTGATATTGCCGGCTACATCGACACCTGGATCTTGAGTGACGGGGAGAAGGTCAAGTCGGAGGATGACGCGTCCTCATCAAGTGAGAGTGACTCTTCAGACGAGGAAGAGGAGATCTCCCAGAACATTGAGAAGTGGGTTCGCAACCCTGGTGCTAAGCTACTGCCCAAGTTGGCTTCTGCCGCTACGGTTCTGTCGTTCTCGCCTGATGTTCCTCGGGCCAAGGTCTCCCCTAGAAGCTCTTTTGACGGAATTAATGGCGCAGCTGATTCTGTCGATGACTACACCCTCCTTGTGGTTACCTCATCATGGAACTTGCTTACTTTCAACCCTCTGCAACGCTCTGCGACCCCTGCGTCGCGTCGCTATGTCCGAAGAGATCTACCTGCTCCTGTGCAGGACCTTCTCGACCTCGCCAAGGGAGTCTTCTGGCAGGGTTCTCGTGCTTGGATCTACGGTGTCTCATTCCTCGTCATGCTTGACTTGGCTCAAGATCTTCCCAAGCCTGATACCGATCCCGCAGCTATCCCTGGGAAACAGAATCTTAAGCGCAAGAGGACCGGGCCTTCTACCGGCGCTGGAGGCAGAATGGAGCAAGGTGCTATTGCACCCTCGTTAGTTCGCAAGCACACTGCCGGTCAGTGGGAGGACATTGATATGGAAGATGCCCCCCGACCTGAGGATGCCGACAGTGACGATGAGGCCGACCAGTCTGAAGGTGAACTCGCCCAGCTACGGAACCGTCGTGAAGTGGGCAAGAACGACGATGTTGCCGAGACTGGCGGTGAACGCAAGAGCTGGTGGATGACTCTCAAGTATCGACCCATCTTTGGCGTCGTTCCTGTCAGCACGGCAGACCAGCCTCTCGAGGTTGCCCTTGTGGAGAGGCCGACATGGGATGTGGATATGCCTGAAAGCTACTTCAGTGTTGAGCAGTGGAAGAAGTAATGGTGACATCTTCCAGAAATGTACAAGTGGGTGAAAAGGGTTGTCTGGATTCTGATCGTGGAGACGCATGTTCGGCGTAGTTGCAAGGATGATGGACGTTTACAAGGTCCAGACTCAAAAAGCATGATCCTGGTTTGAAGATTTGGATGTTATACTAGCTTCGTAAACCAATGTGCGTACGGGCTATCGAATTAAAATTTTGGGATATTGGCTTTCTACTGCATACGTATACCCATGTCCTGATCGTGAGCATGTCAGGACTCTGTCATTTACATATTAGACTTCCTCGGCAAACCATCGTATCAGCGTAGTTATTTACTTTTGGTCCCTGCTCTTATCGGCATAGTGTCCGTTTCACGGGGCTGGACATGTCTCGCGTATCGGAGTGTCATGATATCAAATATCAGATGAACTTGAGGCCCGACAAAGCAGGACGAGTCACGAGAAAGAACCCTGGCCTGAGCGATTTCCTAACTTACATGATCTTCTAGCAAGTGCACCAATCAAGTTACAAGATGCCTCCAGCTTCTACACTAAAGCGTTGCACGAGTTTACCGAAAATGTCTAGGCATTATTAACAAGACCCAGTCTCCCCCGTCGAACGCGCGTCCACGACGGTAGGAAGACTTTGGGTTCTAGCTTGGCCATGTCCAACTTGTACCAGTATGGCTTCAGATAGAGAAGAGACATGGATCCTTTGGAGTGAGCAAGGTTGCATTCGGGAAGTGGAAGATGTGATGAGATGACAGAACGGCTCATGACAAGGTTTGACACATTTTGCTGAAGTGTGGATATCCATGTAGCCTTGACGCTGAAGAAACTTACACGACTCATTGTTTTTGAAGAGTGACTAGGTATTTGAGTCTATATCTCATGTGTTGAAGGCATACGTACGTAGCCAATATGTAATCCCCAGACCTGGCTTCGTCATGGTGAAGTTGGGATTGCCAAGAAGAGGAATAGATCGTTCACCGAGTTAAATCTGAGTTGATCCTAGGGAAGATCCGTCTGATTATCAGTGACATATTGGCCCAACGAGTACCGAGTTGAAAGTAAGAGTAACCTCTATCTCTGATTCTGAATGATGTAGTGGTTCGGCGACCAGAAAGTCAGGGACCACACTTGAGGTCATCAAACTGTCCTTGCCCTGTCTGTTTTATCAAAAGTAATGAAAAGAGATTTCGTAGCACAAACTAGCGAAATGCTTAGCCTGAGAATCTGGTCTTGTTGTTGACTTGGCTTCTCTGGTCTTCTTGGCAATATCTTGTCAAAAACGGTCCGCATAGGCAGAACCACCAAAGTAGAAAAACACCGGAATCTTTACAGAACACCCAAAGGGTCCTGAGAGATTGTCGGTCAGGAGGTGGCGATTGAGAAGATCGCGTTGCGTAGGCTCGTTAGAGTTGAGATATTGATGTTTGCAGGTACGCAAGCCAATGTCATGGAGCGTCCAGATGACGCGGCCCTCTGGCTCTGGCGGTGTCTTACCAGACACGCCCCGGTCGTAAGCGCAACAAAAGATCGGCAAACCACAACTGAGAATGATTGGCAGCGATTCACTGAACAGAACAGAGCTGACCTGAATTCGCAACTCGAATAGACAAAGTGGGTTGCTGTCTCTGTTGGGCAATGTGTGCGACCTCGATTATGGAAACGGCGAGTAAATCACAGCCAGTCATTTTAGTAGAAAAATGGAGGAAACGGAAGAAGTGGGAGGAGATTGAAATTCGGCTCCGATGCGACCCCTGTGAACTATTTTCTCGACACAACTCTCCCGCTGCCAAGATCGACCTAATAAGGCAGGGTTAGTTCAGTAGCTGTAACGTTGCGAGGTAAGCAAGCGCAAGCAAATGATCAAGGGCGCAGAGCATTGCTCTCCAACAGAGACTGTGGACACTGAGCGCCTGTCAGATCGCAGGCTCGGATTGGTCAACCGCTTTTCCAGGGGCAGAACGCACGCGATGAAGACGGGACGCCAAAGCTAGTTAAGCTTCTTTTCCTAAGAAATGCCCAGCCCGTTTATCCGGCCGAATGTCAATTCGAAGTGGCTTTCTGGGGGGAATTACTGTTTGAGATGCTTGGGCCAAGACATGTTTGATTTGGGATCAACAGTATCAGGTAAAAAAAAATTGCAGAAGCAGAAAGAAACATGCAATGCAGATCGCTGTGGAGTTGTTGAATATCTCTGCTTTTCGGTGTGATGTGTGTACTGGTATCTATCAAGACGAAGCAGCAATAGATATCTTCGTGCGAGTTTATGCCCAGGCATTGGACCCTTCCAAACTAATTCTATGTGACTCTCGTTAAATGACAGACTGAGAACATATTCAGGGTCACAAGTCAACTAGTTCACTCATCTTGATGAATGGTGTTCCCCATTCTGTAGTCCAATCTGTCAACATTCAAAAGACTGCATCGTGGCTTCATCCGTAAGCCACATCAGATTAAAGATTTTAAGTTCCGAGTATTATCGATGCGTTTATCTTGAATTGCTCATACGGAAAAGGTTGAAACAGAATCAAACGTGCCAGTGGATTGTGATGCAAGTCAATGGAGGCAGTGGAATTGCAAGGGACAAGAGGCCGCGAGTCAAAGTGGAGTCGTGTGGAACTGGAAATAACATGCACCGCCGCTGTGGCTAGTGATCGTCAAGAGACGAGACGAGACAAAAGTGTAAGAATTACCTCCCAGAGGCCTACGTACAACAAGTACGACGAGAAATAAGCGCGGTCATCTACTCAACTATGGCGATAATCCAAGGTTAAGTAAGGCTCATTGCGCGGCAGTGCGTCAAATCTTGGTAGAACCATTGCAATAGGATTGCTGGCAGGGTGGCTCAGTATGTATAGGTAGGCTGTGCCACGATGCTATTGATCGGGGCGCCTTTTTCGGGACCTCACCACTGCCTCGTCATCGCCCACCACGACGAGGGGCACGCTCCTAGCAAGGTACCGATACTTCTGTCCTGTGAGGCCCTGGGCCAGGGTTGAGTGACTCGCAGAAAATTGCAGCGGTCGTTAGCAGCCTCGAGACGTTTCTCTGGCGCTTCAGTGGAAGAAAATGTCAGGAATAGGCCATGCAGACTTTTTGTGTTACTGCATTGTTGAGAAATACAATAGCTTTATGGAGTTGTGTACTATTAAATGGGGGTTTCTGTTTGACAATGTCGATTCCTTGTCCAAATTAGACTCTGTTATGATGCTATTTTGTGCAAAGTTGCTGAGACTGGATTCTGTCTTGTCTCTTCCTCACCAGGACAGCCCAGCGACAGGTAGCCAGATGGGTTATAATAATCCGCACATACAGAAAGCCTGACAGAAATAATAGTCTAAGCCTCTCGACAGTTCATATGAAGCTATCCTAAGATTTTTGTCACCCCTTATGCTTTAGTATAGTGGCAGGGTCAGTGTGCGGATTAATTTCTGAACCGCCTCGTAGCTTGCCTAATGCCTGCTCATCTCCACTGAAAGAGTCGAAATTGATCCGTTGCTGAAGCGGCCGATGCTTTTTTTGACACAACCTGACGGTTTCTTCCCCGCGCTTATCAACTACTGCGTTGAGTCTAGAGGTCTTCACATCGATTGCATTGCCACAAGATAGAGATGGTGATTGTCGCTTCTATTTCCCATTCTTTCAGACTCAATTCCCATATTTTATTTTAAAACAGTGTCGCCTCTTGTCGTTCCTTTCTCCATCTGACATGTTCCAGAGTCGCACCAAAGAAAAGCTGACGCTCGCTAATTCGCTGATGACGAAGACCTAGGCCAGGCGCCACTTTGGCTTCGCTGTTCGGTGTTCCCCTAGGTCCAACGTACGCACGCAATTGGAAGTGTTTTGCTGTAGTGTATCACTAAAAGGTCTACGTACACGTGCCTCACGTCGCGGTGCCTGGACTGGACTGGACTGCTGAGATTGGTCTTTTAGGTTCGCCTCTTGATGATGAATCTGTTGCGTGGACTTGGGCTATTGACCCAGTTTCATTCAAATTTGTCTTTGAAGATAGTGGTCACTCGTGCAAAGAGACACACGTCTTCAATAGAAATCGCGATACGCATCAGTATTCGTAGGCTTCGCTGGCTGTTGGCTGTAATGAATATTAAATGACATTTGGGGCCTGCAAATATCTTTAGAGCACCCGACTCAGTCTCCATTCTCTTCTTCAACCGAAACCAATCAATTCAGACCAGTAGCCGTTTTCTAACAGCAAGGCAATTCGTAGTCAAGTACGAGGCAGCTGTACCAGTACATCCCCCTGCGCCCAGTGGCCCCCACCTGGAGCAACAGCTGTCACTCTAATTGGCCGTGGCGCTCACTGCTGACGCGTAAACTGCCATCGTAGGCTCTGGCCCAGAGTGGGCAAGAGCGAACGAAGACGCACACCCTCCCGAGACACCCCGTCCCTTTATTCCCCTGGTCCACCCTCGATTCTCATCGCCGCCTGCTTTGCTCCTGCCTCTCCTCTTCTGTGCTGCGTTGTGCTGTACTGTTTCTCATACTTACAGTGGTCATCAGCTTTCGCCAATTCGCGAGCCGTCAACTTCTCTCATTTATCTCACTTGCGGCGACGACGAGGAAGCAATTTAGCTTCATCTCAGGACAAACGATCCGTCGACGATATTAACGACGACTAAAAAGATTCGACTCCGATTGACTATCTTAGTCATCAACCCCATAGCGAGCGAGACCATCCACGGCATCAGCCAGCAGGTTTGCTCTGAAGATCAGAAACCAAACATCTAGGTCAACGCGTGTATCGTGGCAATTACGCTTATCGACACGCATCCCCTTGCTTACGACGACAATTTACGATCAACATTACGACGAACCATTACTCTTTGAGAGGTTTCAAACGGCCTCGTAAATCTAAACGATTGAGATATCTACCTTCTAGCCCGGCTACGTATCTGGGCAATAACACCATACCATCGACGCCATCTGATACAACAACTTCATTAACTACATCGTCCGACTATACAGTCAAATAACTACTCCTCTTTGAACATGGCGGGCCAACGTACGCCTGCGGGCGAATATGGCGAGGAATGGGCGCGAGACCTTCGGGTCCAGTTCGAGGGCTTGTTGCGTGACAAGCGTATGAACGATCTTCGAAACACATCTCGACAAAGCTCTCCAAGCCTGGGAGATCAATCCCCTCGTATGCGAAGCTCTCCATTCCCAACCGATAACCGACCGTCAGCATCTCAAGGACCTACTCCTCCTTCTTACTCCGCCCTGCGACATCTCCCTAAGATCCCAACTCCTCCTGCTGCCGGCGACCGTGACTCTCAAAAATTCAGAAACCTCCTCATTAGCTTATCATTAACACCAACCAAATACGAGAACCCCGGTCTACTTGATGAGGCTTTGCAAACCATTCCATTGGACCGTATCTATGGCGAGGCCGAGGAAGAGACTCAGGTTTTGCAAGCTCAAGCTGAGAGTATGGGCGATGGGCGACGACCTGAGTGGGGTTACCAAGACTGTGTTATTCGGGCATTATTAAGGTATGTCATTTTCTATCCGATTCCGTTATTCGGCTAGATTCACTGACACGATCGACAGATGGTTCAAGCGATCATTCTTTACCTGGGTCAACAACCCACCATGCCCTTCCTGCTTATCTCCCACAATCGCTCAAGGCATGACCGCTCCTACACCTGAAGAGAGTGCTTGCGGTGCCCTTCGAGTTGAATTGTATCGATGCTCTGCCCAGCACTGTGGAGCTTACGAGCGATTTCCTCGGTACGGTGATGTCTGGCGGTTACTGCAGACTCGACGTGGACGTGTTGGTGAGTGGGCCAACTGCTTCAGCATGCTTTGCCGAGCTGTCGGTGGTCGTGTCCGCTGGGTTTGGAACGCTGAAGACCACGTCTGGACTGAGGTGTACTCAGATCACCAGAAGCGATGGGTTCATGTGGACGCTTGCGAGGAAGCATGGGACAACCCTCGTCTCTACGCTGAGGGCTGGGGTAAGAAGATGTCTTACTGCATCGCCTTTTCCATCGATGGTGCTACCGACGTTACTCGACGATACGTTCGCAAGAACCAGCATGCTGCTGAGCGCAACCGATGCCCTGAAGAGGTTCTCCTTTATGTTATGCAAGAGATCAAGAACATGCGTCGCTCCAACATGAACAAGGACGAGCGCTTCCGACTGGAAAAGGAAGACACCCGAGAGGACAACGAGCTTCGAGGTTATGTTGTAGCTTCGATTACACAGGCTGTCACTGATCTCGTCCCCGGCTCCCCTGGCGGATCAAACCACACTGCAGCCAGTGGAAGCGATACCAAGTTGCCTGCTGAGCAACCTGGCCGACAAACAGGAACTGCCGAGTGGTTGACTGCTCAACAACAACAATCCCACAGTCGATATCAACCCCGCGATCCTAGCCACCGACGACCTTTGCCTTGAAAGCTGCGCGCATTTATTTTGCGACTCTCTCCTAGGCACTGTGACATATCTATGCGAATGTGTATTGCTTCTTGATGACCGTCACTGCCAGTCACTACCACATTACCACCAGGACCGACTCTATAATACCCATGTCCATGGTTTACAACGATTTACCACCAAATACCTCGATGAAAGTATCACGGCCCTAAAACCCACGACCTTTCCATGATACCATCACTTCGATGATCTTACGGCCACACACCAATATTCCCTTCATGTCTAATACTATACATCTTTGACAGCCATAGCATAGACTCGGCGTTGAACATTTCAAGGCGGCAGGCGACTTTACAGCCTAGCCTGTACTTACCACATCAATCAACCTGCCTTTGGATTTCTTTTGTTATTTTCTTTGTATAGGAGGCGCATCACGGCAGGGCATATATGTACCCTCAGGAGAGCAGGGACGGGTTGGTCCCCTGCTTCGGGGCGTTTGGGTGGGTTTCTTTTTAGGCTATCATGAGCGGTATGAGGCCAGGCAAAAGAGATGGATCAGTGGATGAAGAAGATAGGATAAATCAATGCCATAGTGCAATTCCTTTCTAAGTTGAATGATCTTTGTGCTTGATCTTTGTTGGTGAACGTGAAAATGATGTCTCATATAATTAATCCCATTCATGTTGTTATCTGAGAAAACAGTCACCCAACCCTTTGACTTCATTCAAAGCATATCAAATGAACTCACAAAGGTTTAGGCATCAACAAAGATTTCTGAAGCATCTGTTTCTTTCATAATGTGACGTTGAAAGACATGAAGCAAAAGCAACTTGAGGTGAATTGTGGCACGTGACTTGGCGTGTTGGTGACGCCACTGGTATATCTAAGGAAGGCGCTCTCCATACCCTGGAGGCGATTCATCGCAAGTCATTTTTTTCATCTGGACACTGAATTCATTCGATCATTAAACTCTTCCGATTTATTCAAGACACTGAAATTTATCAAGATGGAGTCCGACAATATTGGCTCGATCAATCGTCGAGTCACTCGTTCAGCAGCAAAATTGATGACACCTGAGAAGCAGGTCTCACTCACTCCAACTAAGACCCCAGCAGCGGGCCAAGCTCCCCAGACTCCGATGAGCTTGACTGACAACACCCCGTCGCCACAACCATCAAGCCGCAAGCGCAAGGCGTCGCAGTTGAAATCTGAAGATGTGTCATCCCAGGTCGAAAAGGAGACTAAACCTAAAAAACAGAAAAAGGAAAAGGCCGAGAAGCGAGAGCGTAGATTCCGAGCTGAACCACCTCAGAGTTTCCAAACCATTTATGATCGTGCGCTTTCGCAGCGATTTTATGTGCTTAATCGCACTAGAGTCGGCACCCAGGATTGCCCTATGGAGGATGTTGAGATGACGGGGTCGACTGGGAACATCTACACTGTTCACATTGGGAAACGGCTCCGCTGTACTTGTCCCCATCACACGCTGGGAGGTCACCAGTGCAAGCATATTCTATATGTAAATTTCACCCTTCATTCCTTTATCGCTATACTAACTATATCTGCAGGTCATGAAGAAGGTTCTGAATGCACCTTTTGATCTCGTCTACCAGCTCGCCCTGATCAGCACTGAGCTCCAGAGCATCTTTGCTTCTGCGCCTCCCATTTCGGCACCAGAACAGACCGAATCTGACAAGCGCAAGCCCATCGAAGGAGACTGCCCCATTTGCTACTGCGAGTTTGATATGAGCAAGAAGGAATCCATCGTCTGGTGCGCTGCAGCCTGTGGTCAGAACATCCACGAGGCATGCTTCAGAATGTGGGCCCAGACAAAGGGTGGCACGGGAAATGTGACGTGCCCGATGTGCCGCAGCGTCTGGAAGGGTGATGAGAAGATGGTAGCCAAGATTCAGAAGGACAAGGGCCAGTTGGATGAGGGCTATGTCAATGTGGCAGACCAGCTCGGAATCAGTCGCGTGAGAGGTATGTTGATTCGACTCAAAGGAGCGCGTATTCGTGACTGACTTGTTGCTTAGATACCTCGACCTACTCGCGATGGTTAGCGTACCACCAAAATGGTGGACACTGGTAAATCGCATCCGACGCGATGAAGTACGAGGGTGGATGTGCCATTTTTTGTGCCAGCCACTGAAACGACACTACGAGAACTCCTTTCTATGAGATTGAGATTATGAAACTTAGCGCGTTCGGTCATTTTCGCAAGGAGTAACAGGAAGGCATCGGAAGGCGCGGCGTTATTGCATTTATTATTTGTTACGAAGAGGATTAAGGTACGAGTTCGACCTCAAAGGGGTGCAACTGACTGGCTTGGCTGGCTCAATTGCCTGCTCTATGGTACTGAGCTGTTACTACTCTTCAGAGAGTGTGGGGATATCGGCATTTCGAGCTTTAGACTAGACGGGGGAAGTTACCAACCGATAAATCGATGGTTGTATGTAAGAAAGGGAGTGAAAGACGACTATCGTGAGCCCAAGTCTTTGAGAACATAGCAATGAAGACGCGTCAACCATGATAATACCAGTGATGCCACATGTTGATACTAAGTAGTCATACATAACTTTTAAATCCGCAAAGCGTAAGACTTCGAGAAGATTGTGATATGCCCTCGTTGAGCTCGACTGCCCTACATCACATCTACTTCAGCAAAGAAAGGTTGAACGTTTCTGTTGTTGTTCCAGGTTAGGAGCCCACCGTCGTAATGGGCAACTGAGACAAATACGGGACACTCTGTCCTCTTGAAAGGAGCCAATTCTGTTCGCAGCAATTCCTAACTCTAATATAGAAGTCCGCAAAGAGGAGAACTAACTCGGAGGGCCAAGGGGCCACCGGCGGTGGACTTCGGCGGTTTCGGTGGGTCTCCTCCGAATGACTCCACCACCGCCGAAGCACCGACTCCGCCGCCGAGACGAGGAACAGAAGTAAATAAAAGAAATGATACTCTCTACCCAACTGAAAGATACATCAAGGATCAGACTTGTCTAAGATCGATACAAAAAACTCAAAATGTCCAAACTACCTTCCACCACTCGAACCCTCGTTGCTCCTAAGAAGTGTCTCCCAGCCGAGTACACGGTCATGGAGCAACCAATGCCAACTATCACCAAGCCCGACGAAGTCTTGCTCAAGATGAAAGCTGTTTGTATCAATACTGGTGATACGCAGTTTGCGTCCGGGCAGTTCGGTATTCTTTTCGGGGACCGACTGTAAGTAAAAAAAATCTCCACAAGTCAGCCATCAGCTAACAAAAGTACAGAGAATACCCATTCCCACTCGGTATAGAGGGTTCAGGGGTAGTAATAGCCGTCGGATCAACCGTCACAGATTTTGAAGTTGGCGATGAAGTGTACGGCGTGGAATATGAGAAACCCTTGTTCACTCGACCACCTGCAGGATGGTGTTCAGAGTATATCGTCACAGAAGCCAAGTTCCTCCACAAGAAACCAGAGAAAATGTCTTTTGAAGAAGCTTCTTCTTTACCTTCTCTAACTCTAGTTGCGTATCAAGTCATCAGGCGCGGACTGCAACTCCAAGGACGTGATAGCCTCGAAGGACAGACGGTATACATACCAGCTGCTCTGAGTGGAACTGGCTCTCTGATGATCCAAGTCGCCAAGAATTATTTCGGCGCCGAAAAGATCATTTCAACCGTATCGACACCTAAAATGAGCTTTGTGGAAGATCATCTCCCCGGCTTGGTCAACGAACTGTACGACTACAAGACTCAAAATGTAGTCGAGATGGTTGGCCGAGGCACAGTTGACTTTGCAATCAGCACCCAACTCTCCACACTGGACGAGTGTATATCTGTCCTCAAGCCTGAGTCCGGTACTCTTATGAGCATCGCAAGTGTACCCAAGAGCGAGGTGATGCTCGAGATGCTGGGCCCAAAGTACTTTCCTGCTTGGCTTGGATGGCTTCTTGACTTGTTTCAGTGGTGGTATACTTGGAAGCTGCGCGGTACGAATATCAAGTATGAGTTTCTTTCAGGAAACCCGGGTGTTTTGGAGGATATGAAGGTGGCTGCGGGGATGATTGAGCAGGGTAAGGTTAAAGGGATCTTTACGGCTGTGGATATGGATAATCTTGATGAGGTGAGGATGGCTTGCGATAGAGTTGTCAAGATTAAGGGAGGTATTGGAAGGTTGGTGATTCGTGTCTGAAGAGTTGGGGAAGTCCCGGTGCTTCTTGGCGGTGTGATACGAGATAGATTCGGGGAAGTTCTTCCTTTGTGAATGCTCAACTTGCTGTCTGTGCTACCATGATTGTTTATGGTGCCAGTAAATGGGGTTTGTGGGTGTGTATTCAGGTAACTTATCTTGTTTGAAGTTTCGCCTCTAAGTTTGCTGTTACCCACACATCACCATGATTCCAAGAACCTAATCACTCAAATAAAGTATATATCAAAGTCATAAATACCGCCTTCAACCCACATCTAAAGTGAGCACGACACACTTTCTTCCTTTGGCCTCTGAAAGCTCACCTCTCTTCACCACTCCCTCGCCCACCCTCACAGTTCGCCCACCATGGAATGTCAAAGGAGCAGAAGCACTAGCCAAGGTTCTGAAACACCAGGGACCCCGGAGCTGCCAGACTCACAAGACACAATATATCCTTGGATTGACGAGTGCGCGGTGGACGACCCCTCCGAAGAAGATGAGCCCGAAGACGACGATCGAATACCCTTGAAGAATACCTTAGCAAACGCAGTCGCATACCCTCTATGTCGAATACTCTGTTGGATGATATCGATTCTATATCATCCATTGGAGGTACTATCGCGTCCTCTCCGTTGGTATCTCTGGGACCCGATATTCCGTCCTTTGACACGCGAAGTGTCCCCAACATGGCTATTGCCATTTATTTTCGTTGCAACTATCTCTGGAATGATCGCTTACTGGGCGCATAATGCATATTTCTTGAAACGTGGGGTATGTTCTTCATCATCCCAGACTTTGGTTCCGTCTGTAGAATGTTACTAACTCGCTCTTCTACAGCGCATCCCCGACACAGAAGAGTATGCGGAGTTTACGATTACCGAGTTTCCTTACATACCCTTTCAGAAAATGTATACATGGGATTGGCTATATTCGTGGCTTGCGTGGATTTTGTGGCCACAAGGGTAGACAGCGAAGGTGTTGGTGAAAGTGGTAGAGGGTATAGAATGTCTGCTGGAATGAGCGGTTAATTTTCTCTTGGCGCTAAACTGCTTATTGAAATGTCCATGTATATGTTCTCTTGTTTTATATTGCATTGGAGAGGGTAGCACAGGAGTTGGCGTTGGAATTGGAGTTCTGCAAAGGCCTTGTTTCGTGTATTTAATTACTCCAAATCAATCACCAGAGGGTTTACAATGTTTGACAGAGGTAATCCAATAACCATGGGGTTTCTCAGTATAGACTTGGCTAGGCAATGAGATCGTGCACTTGTAACACAAAGCGGCTTCCGCCCCCAACCTCAGTCTTCCCAGTGATATCCACGGTGATCAACCGTACTCAGATACCCCAACAGTCGTGTGTTACTCATCTATAGTTGGAGTGCCAATGTGCAACATGAAACGCTCAGCTATGAAGCGCCGCCTCGAACTCATGCAAAGCCAGTACGAGGCTGCGGCTCTTTTGTCGCCGCTAGGCTGGACGAGTTGCTACTTATTAGCCCCGTTCCACTCCCAAGATCGCCAATTGCTTTGTCCTCTGCAATCTTGTTCTCGTCTGATTGTCAATTATGAAGGAAGAAACTATCGTTACTATTGTTTACTCGACTGTCGGACTGGTAGTGTCCTGTGTTGGGCTTTATTTCGCGTACAGGGTGTATCGCTCCGGCAAGTGGAAGCGCTTCAAAAAGCTGTTTGGATATTAAGAAGCCGAACGACTAAATACTATCCTTGATTAGAGAATGAAGGTCATGTATCAATTTCCTTTCATGAGTGTTATAGTTACTGGTACCATTCCAGATTATCGTTATCCCGAGAAAGAGCCAACCAAACTATATCATGTAGTGACATGTTATGAATACTTCCCTACCGACTGCAGCCCTCCACACGCTCTACAAGTTTGAGGACAAATGTCATAGGGCTGAGTTTGCTGCGTCAAAGGTCGGACAAGATCCCAAAAATCGAGCGATACGGGGATGGGTAGTTGAAAGGGTAGGCAGGCCAGCCTATAGGCTTCATAATTGTACAAGAGATGGGAACATATATATGCCCGTCTTTTCCTAGACAGATATATATTGAACGATATCAGCGCGTATCAGTTCGTACAGCTGTACTGCAAGGGTATCAGCTGTACATTCATGATGGGAGGCTGTTATCCTCACCCTCATGTGCTATGCTTCCATGTTTCGGATCCTCTGCAGGATAAGTGTATCATCTTCCAAGCGAGCTCTCCCTCAGCATAGATGTGGAGAGTTAAACACTATGACTTTTTGGGCTATGAGCTTAATACCCTTTATAACTAGCACGTGAAAGTCCTTTCGTTGATACAGCCTCCGGCACCGGTCACCTACCAGAGCTGGTGTTGACCGGGGTTCGTACAAACGGAGGATACCGAGTTCAGGGTGTGAGAATAGAGAAAGAGTTTAATGCTTACTTAAAATTTCAGACGGTACCTGCTGGGCTGAATTTGTCTCCAACCAGCAAAATCAACGTGCGGCGCACTGGCCTCACATCAGATCTGTCGGTGACGCAGTCTGTCTACACAGTAGCAGAGCATGATACCGCTGCAAAATGAGGTGTGGCAGGAGATTTGCAGCCACAATCAATCATTGTCAATACGGACTCGGCTCGTACCCACAACGACAGGTACCCCAAGATCGTCTTTCCGTCCCGAAGAGGCAGTTCTTAGCTCAGTGCCACAGTTGTTCGTCAAGCCTACCTAAGTTGATGCTCAAAAGACAAGACTATCATAATCGTTTCAAAGAATGACTACGTTTAATTGCTTAAGTCTTGACCTTACAAAGCCTATCAGTTTACATGCATGGCTATTAAAGTAAATGAAGAAGCAACGTGAATATAACTATGTCAAAAAAAGAACGGAAAATCTGGTAACAAAATCCCACAAGAATCCCGCTTGTCATTGTCTATCGCTCTTTCATCCACGCATTTTGGTGCTTGTTAAACGAAAGGCTTCAACCTGAAAATATATGTTTGTTCCAAAAGTTTGAGCGGAATGAGTCTTGCATTTCTAAGTATAATCGGAATTGAGTTGTCGCTGCCAGTTTTGAGGAAGTCGTGCAAGCTCTGGCCGATTGAGTTGGTACATGTGATGAGTTTGGGGAAGAAGTTGAGACCGCAACGTTGGTGTGGATGGACGTGCGAACGTGTTGGATGATGTTCTATTCATCATCATGGTTAGCTACCTATGAACCACAAGCAAGGAATTATAAGAGAATATGAAATAGGCTGTCCGCACTTTAGAGAAGCTGGATCAAGTCGCAATAGAACAAGTTCAATGGTTGATGTCTCGATATCGTTGTGTGCAACGTGGCGACGGCGGAGTGCTGCGTATGCGAGCCAGGCACTCAAAAACGACACAAGTAATCCTGGAATTGTGCTGATAATAGTCACAATAGCGTCTGTAGATAGATCACTCATGTTGAAAAGATTTCAGACGGCCTGATAAATTCTTGACAATAGTTGCAAAGTTAGAGACAACGTCCTTATATAGCATACAGCAGGTGGAAGTAATCGCTTCTGCAGTAATTCTCAGTACGGCAAGGGTGGGCGCAATTTTGGCGTCAAGGTCGTTTAAGGCTATCGTACCAATCGGAGCTCGATCGCATGGAGTAGTGTAAAGTTAAATTAAAAGAAAGTCCCGCTTCGTTGTTGATATAATAGACCTCTCGTCAAATAGCGTGCTCTAACCCTATCTAAGAAGTAAAGATGACTGCTTAAAAGTAGGTAAAAATGAGAAACGCTAAAGATCGATACTGATGTTAACAGTTAACAACCAGCATTAAAGAAGTAAAATGCCGACTAGATGCTTGAAGGGGGGAGAGGAAATGCAGCGTCTGAAGGGGCCCGTCACTCGTTGCCGGACGTGACCCACTGAAGCCCGCTGTTGCAGGGGTATCCAGAGCCACCCGACAGGGGGTGTTGTTTATAACCATGACCAGGGGGTGAAATCCATGGTAGGGTCACGGAGTATGTGAATATACATATGTATGGCCCTCCAATGACGTTGGGAGCGGGAACGGACTGGGCAAGGGAAAAAAAAAAAGAAAGATGCCGTCTCCTGCGTCTTTGGACCGCTCTAGGGGAGACCTGAGGCGGGTCGTCGGCGGGGGAATCCACTTGACAGCCGCATGTGTCTCGTCTGTTGCTGACCCTCTACTTACGTCGGCTGCAGGATCAGAAGCAAAGTGAGTAAAGTGTCTTGGATAGTGGATGATCCTATAGAAAGGATGCCATTTGGCCTGACTGATGGAAACTTGGGTGGTACCTAGATAGGTAATCATTGTTGAGCCAAACGTGGTCCCTGAAGCGGTTGTACATCTCCAGCAACATTTCCAGAGAGTAACTATCACTCCTCGAAGCATACAGCCTGACCAACGTTCGTAATCCTTCGGATCTCTGACATTATATAACTTCCAAGTTTATGAAGTGAAGTAAAATGAACACCTTGGTGATGGTTCTTTACGTGCTAAATAAGAAGTTGTACCTGTGTACCTGATATTAAGTTGTTCCATACAAGAAGTCTTGTTAAGTCGTGTCGTTGCGTTGCGTCCAGTCCGGGACAATGGCCGCGGCGGATAGGGCATCCACCAAGAGTCCAACCCAAAATAAGCGTCGGGACCCATGCTAGTTCCCGTTTAGTGTGGAGAAGTACGACTTAGACTACAGAGTACACCCTTGCGGTTTCGGTACTTAAACCTATCCATCATGAAGAGACTTGATTCAATAGGAAATAACAAGATCTTCCGGCTTTATAAGAAAAACGCGCTTGTAACATAGTACTCCAACCCCAAACCTCTTGACCCTTTTCTGCAGCCCAGCCAGTCTTGTACATAGAAGATTGAGTTTAACATGCAGCAAATCACAAAAATGTAAATGTTACACCTGCTGTGGCGTCGGCATGTGGCTTACACTAAACAGCGTTAGGACTTGACGGGGATTGTGTCTCCCGAGACAACTTACCCCTTCCTACTTTAGGATCTCGCCTGGATCGAATTCGCCAAGACGCTCATCAAAGCAAAGGCTTTGGTGTCGTTCGCGGTCTGTCACTATTCCATACAGGGCATTTACCCCTAAAAGATTAGGTCAGTATACCCAGTAACATCAAGCAGGATCTGCATTTACCTTGTTGGGTAGGTTGGTCTTGGTCTGGCATAGCACCTGGGCATGGTGGAGGTCGAGCCCGTCTTGGCTCTCGCGCAAAGTCATTCAAGAGGGCTGCAGGTGGGAGTTGCAATTGGAGCGAGTTGTCGCTTGACGATAGGAGAGTAGTTGATGCTTGCGATGCTGACCTCTGTAGCTCAAGGCTATTCGTGTTCATATGTGCAACGATAGACTCAACTGCACAAATTTCGATGTCATTTCGACAGATGTTTTGTCGACGCAGAGTCAGGTAGGCAAGCCAGGCACTTAAGGAAGCGATGAGCAGAGCGGGAATTGCACTTATGAGAGTGATGATAGCGTCTGGGGTAAGTTCAAACATACTGAACGATAATGCGATATTGGTTAGAAAAGCAAGAAAGTTTTGAATGTTTTGCGAAAATGGGGGGCGCTCTTAAATATGTAGTTTCTTCCTTGTCGCTGTTGAAGGTCATGGAGAAATGCAATGGAGACGCAAGGTGCAGGGCATGTTTTTCGTTCTTGACTGCATGTTCTTCCTCTAAGCCCCCTTCTCCCCCCTCTGACTGGTTCCTATATCGAAAGACATATGCTTCTGATTGGCTCCTATCCAAGACGAGTACCTCTCATTGGCTTCTATGCTTCACCTCGGGGTATATATATAGAGAAATAGCTAAAGCCAGGCAAGCGTTAAATTGACTGTCCGCTAGGTAGGTTGCTGACATCACAAACCCCAATATGAAGCTGTAGTCATATTACCATGCAACATTATTCCAGAACTGAGTTATAGATACATCTCGCGGCCTATTGTCAGTACGGATATGAGTGTACACTCAGTTCGTTAAGATGTTTGGTTCGGCGTAAAGACATTAAAGCTCCACAGCTCTTGGTTCTCAAAAGACAAAAGGTAATTATCGGCAAAGACGCTATGGGAAACTCTGCAACTAGTCAGAAGCGGATTACCAAGTTAATATTATATTTTAAGGAGAAGAAAAGACGTTGTCGAGAACGATACAAATACCTGATGGCGGGGAGTATGTCCCCGGAGGAGGCGCTTTGCCTAACGCCAAGTTGGACTGTTGGTAGCGTCTATCTTGTCGAGCAGGGGTGGCACACAGACCCCTTCATAAGTCGAGACAATCACTCATCTTGTCTTCCTTTGATGTTAGCTTATCCCCGACGGCTCTCTGAACAGATATCGTGTGTCTGATGTTTCCATATTGCAAACTGATGAATAAAGTACTGATGAACTTCATTCAGTAGATGTAGATCGCTTTTAGTAGTCATCTTATCTATGTAAGTCACACGTTCCTCTCTCTCAAAAATCGACTAACATTAAAGTGCAGAAAGCTTTGCATGCATTAGAGTTGCGTTGCTTTGCCTGGGGGTTAACGTTAGCTTAGCTTCTCGCGGGGAGGGAACAGGGTGTAGGGCTACTCACAGGATGTTGATGTCTCGAGGGTGTAATTGTAGGGGGTATGAGATCTTGGCTGTTGGTCGAGGTACTGACGGCACTACCCTACCATTACAGGGCGTTCACTCGGAAGCGTCTCCATCATCTGATCAGGGTCGAAAGTCTGTTGGCAGGGGTATGAGCGTGCATGCCCCTCCTTTCCCAGAAAGTCGGGTTAGCTCTACACTTACATATTTCCAAGACTGCTCTACTTCTTGCAAAGGGTGACACCTTTTATTTATGATCTTAGTATATTCCAAAGCAAATCAATATATCTATATGGCTACAGAAAGAATTGATAAGGTGACAAAGATACAAATGAAAAAGAACAGAATTAGAGCAATGAAATCCTGAAAAGGCCGCACTTGGTTGCCATAACCTGTCGCTCTCTGCCCTCACACATCGCGCGTTAGAAAGCGATAGGCCTGAGGTGACAAACATATGCTTTCCGCCGAAGTTTTGAATAGAGCAGGCATTGAATCTCAGAGAACAATATGTTCTGAGTTATTGTCGCAAGTTTAGGACAATGCGCTCAAGTTCCTGTCGACTAGGCTCGTCCGATGAGTTCGCTTCCACCGGTGGAAGCTGAACCGCTGGCAACGGTGGAAGTGCGGTCGGCGTTCTGATGTAATTAGTGAAAGGTTAGCAATGAGAAACTAACAGGTATTTCAGAGACATATGGAAAACATCGTCCGCACATTGAATAAACTGGATCAAAACGCGTGAGAATGAGCTCAAAAGCTGAAGTCTCGAAATCATTATGTGCAATATGGCGGCGACGACAGAGTGCTGCATATGCGAGCCAAGCACTTAGACATGACACAAGTAATCCTGGAATTGTACTAATAATAGTCACAATAGCTTCCGTAGATAGATTACCCATATTGTAAAAATCTAAATTGAACTTGCGGATATTTTTTAAGAAGTTGTCATGTCGAGTAGAGAAAGAGTTCTAGTGGAAAGCACTGGTTAAATATATCTAATTCGTCAACAACAAGAAGAGTTGCAATAAGGTCTTACTCCAGAAATATTCTCCCCACTCTTTTGTCTACATAACAGCCAATGCTTGAGCCCAGCCAGATGCTTACTAGTCAGTGCCTTCTGTTGCCAAAATTGCGTCGGGATGAGCGCCCAGACTCTTGGCATGCCTCGTGGCTGTGGCTGCGTCCTGATCTGCCAAGAGGCTCGGCATACGTCTCTTCAGGTCCCCGCGTCGTAAGAAACGGCCTCGAAAGTTTTCAGATATCTCATGCCAAAGCCAGATGTTGTACGTTCTATAGTGTTGTGTAAGCAAATAAGACGATATCTTGAGGTCGGTTATGAGGATTTGTTCTACGCCGAACGGTCGTGGCTTAGAGCCGCTTCTGCATAGAGTAAGAACTTCATGTTGTATTGGACCAAAACGGAAAGTCAATTTGATCTGAGCAGATATCGTGTATCTGATGAATCCATACCGCAATCTTATGAATTGAAGACTAATGAGCTTCATTCAGTAGATGTAGACCGCTTTCGCAATATCCAGGTAATCGGGCCATGTAAGACTCGTACGCCTCTCTCCTGGTAGCCCACTAAGATCCAGCAACCTTTACAAACATTGCCCTACCACGCCTACCATTACAGTCGGGTGCTTTCACTACTGAACAGAGTCAGCATGCATCATTGGCCAATGGCCATGAGTTATTGCTGACACTGACATGTTGGCCCTCTTCAACACCTGATCCGACGTATTGGACCGTGGTAAAAGTTCCAGAGTTCGCTTCAGCCCGGGCCTAACATTGTTCAGAAGAGCTATAGGTGGCGGCAGTTGTAGTTGGGGTAGACTTGCGCTTGGCAAAAGGCAGCTGCCAGACCCTTTTGACGATAAGGATGACGAAGCCTGTAGCTCAAGATTTGACGACCCCCGACAAGCGATTTCCTTCTCGACCCCTGTCACGTCTTTCCCCTCTCGACCCTGGACAGCGTTTTTCCCTCTCGGCCCCCGTCACGTCTTTTTTCGTTCTACAGCCGCATTATCCCCCTGTCTCTCTCTGCAATTATCTGGATGGATCAAGAACACGTTTCCTCAAGTTGAGTGTGTCGCAGGTTTCATCAGCAAAGCAATCTTCCTTGCTCACTTTATTTTTTCCAGGTTCTGGTACCATATTGTACAAACATGGGAAACAGCCGCTAAGTTCTAGAGACCCTGGGCTGTTTTTGAACATCAAGTGTATTATATTGGGATCGAAAAAGTCGAGGTTCGCTAATTGTCAGTAATAAAATTACTATTGTTTTAAAGCCGTTTTAGCTCCTGTCTACTGCGGAGAAGCGACTTACACGACGTACTCTCGACAATTGATGTCTAAACCCGTTGAGGACCAGATTTTTTCAACGTGAACAAGCTTCATCGAATAAACAAATTGTTGACTCTATCTTTAAAATAACAAAGCTATAGCATAGTACATTATTTACCTCTATATTTCCTCTATCGATCAAATAAATCCCATGCTTTTGAAATGGCCCTTGTTGAGCAGCAAATCACAAAGCTCGTAATTATTGCACTGCCGCTATAAGGCGTTCACTCCTAAGGAATAAGGTCAGTATGTCCAATCATGTCAAGCAGAACGTGGTCTGATAGGACTTGCATACAGGAGTAGGTTGATCTCGGTCTGGCACGGTGTTTGGTGGTAAAGGCCGAGCTCGTCTTAGCTCTCGTTCAAAGCCTCTCAAAAGGGCTACAGGTAGGAGTTGAAGTTGAGACGAATTTTCGCTTGGCGATAGGGGGGTGATTGATGTCTGGGATGATGGCTGTAGTTCAAGACTAGGTACACGTAAAACTTAGATTCAGTAAGCCAAAAGCGTATATTGATATCATACATTGAAGGAGTAGCGCTCATATGCGTAGCAATAAGCTCGATTGCTAAGGGTTCAATGTCGTTTCGAGAAACATTCTGGCGACGGAGTGTGACGTAAGTAAGCCAGACACCGAGAGAAGCGATAAGTAGAGCAGGAATCGCAATGATAGCATCTGCACTTAGTGGACTCATATTAAAAGTTAACTCTGAGGTTCTGGAAGCAACAAGTCTTCGAAGTTGGGGTGGGAAACTTATATATGCCACCACCTGGCGCAGATATGTGTGCGCGTCGACACAAACTTGAATGCCCAAAATACGGTGCCCAATGGGCGTACGTCCTCCAAAGTCTAGCGCGATAACACTAACATTCGAGAGTCATTGGCTTCCATTGATCTTGAGCACCCATTCCATGCATCCTTTTCTAATCCCTACGAGAGTTGAGCCAACTAGTCAGGCTAGCTCGAGGCACGCGAGCTGCCGTCTTTATGTCCGAGAAGGCGAAAGAACGGAAGTCCACTTCTTCGGTGCCAGGCTGTCAAAATGATGAGGTCAAGCTACACCCCGCATTTTAGGTCCGCACAGAAACGCAGGCACTTTCGGTAGCCATTAGACAACCCTTTCGTCTCTTTTCCTAAGTCTTTTTGTCATCCACCATTTACCATCCACGCAATGCAGACAGTAACGCACAGCTATCAGTCCTCTAGTCAGTTCTTAAGTCCCCCCTGGTACCCTTAGCGTGCTCCCCGGTCACCCATGTCGCCCTTAGCGTTCTCCCGGTCACCCCTGCTACCTCAGCCTGCTCAGCTTGAACGCCGTTTGTGAGCCAGATCCACCAGACACAGACACACTTTGTGTACGTCATACTCTGTTGAAATATTCTCTGTTCTACTAAACACTAGATCTATCTGGTTTGCTTTCAATCGCTGGGTATCAACTTTAGAGAACCCGTTACAAGACTTACGCGATTTTAATCTTTTGACTTTCGGTCGGTCAGATTATCTGCTTACCTACATGAGCTTCAAGAAATTTCCGTATGTACAGATAGAAACCGCTGCCAGCCATACACTGTCGTCGCAGCTATATGTCGGTCCAAGACATGAGTCGTCAACTAGTCCTCAGTTACTGTTAGCTAAACGGAGGAGCGTCGCACATAGCCAGACCTTGGGATGCACTATAAAGCTGGACCAGGGTAGCAGTGCCGTTCGAAGAAGCCTGAGTTCTGAGTAGCCAGGAATAAAACAAACGTAGGACTAATATAGTTCCCGTTCAGACCATTCCATATGGTTTGGGGACTCACAGCACGACCAGACGTCAAGTTTTACCAAATAGGAAATAGATCAATACATTGGCTGTAGTAGGCAGTAAATCAACTATACACCGTACAACAAAGAACTCCGTAAACCCTCGTTCTTTTTGAAGAAGTCTTGCATGAAACGGGGCTTCATCAGCAAATCATACAGCCTGTCTGAGTGCTGCACTGCCTCACTACACCTCCGGTCCTGGTTGAAAACAAAGTCAGCAGATCCAATTACATCGCACATCATTCGGTCTGCTGGGTTTGCCTACATTGACAACAACTTGGATCTGGATCTGACATGGTGGTGGGTGGGGGCAATAGAAGCCGGGTTCGGTTTGGCTCCCGCCCAGGAGATGCTTAAATTACATACAACACGCTTCTGGCATCGGTTAAAGGTTTTTGAAGGTTATTGCGGGTCGATAACCTATGAGTTATGATTCCGTCTAGCCACGCTAAGGCATGTAAACCAGTGGCAATCTAATTGTCGCGCTAGTGTACTGCGGGAGTGGGAAGCAGAGTTGATATTAGCGCGACATTTTCTTTGTCATGCGAGCTTACCTAGCACACAGAAATAAAATAATCTGGAGCATTAGCGTGACAATAGAATTGTCGTGCTAATATGATACGGGAGTAGAGCGGAAGATCGCATTAGCGTGGCATTTTCTTTGTCATGCAGGGGGTACGTAGATGTCTTCCATGTTTTGTTTTCTTGAAATATCAAACTGTAAGTGTTAACAGTCACTCAAGACAGCTGCAGGTGGTATAGGCAGGTGGAAAAAATTCCGCTCGGCAATAAGAGATCCACAGTATTCTGAGACGTGGGTGGCATCTCAACGCTATAAACTTTAGACCTAGGAAATCACTACATTAAGACATAGCTTCAACATACCTCGAGGGGACACCGCTGGTTCGTGCGACAATGGGCTCCATTGCCGAAGTCTCAATATCCTCGCGACGAATATTTCGTCGGTGCCGTGCTGAATAGGCGAGCCAGACACCTACAGATGCGATGATCAGAGCAGGTATTGCTGTAGCGAGTGTGATAATAGGATCAGCACTCAGTGGACTCATATTGCGGGGCAATTCTACCTTTTGAGAAGGGAAAGGTCTCCGGGGAGTGAAGAGGATGGGACCTGTATGTGGATTTCGTCCAAGGCCTTTAACTAAAGAAATGTCTAGGAGTCGTGAGGTAAGATAGCGTTTGTCAAGGTTGATGGTAGGATTATGGCTTTCCCACTTGGAATCCGAGGAGTTTAGAGCCCTTAGCACAAAGGGGAAAGCTATGGAGGGGTGAAAGAAAACACCGAACTCGAGATCACCGGTTTTTGTGGATCATATTGTTAGCGAGCGCTGTAATTCTTTTCCCCAAGGGAAACCTTTATTTATCTCCAATTACTACAAGTACAATACTATGGTAAACGCCTCACAATAGTGGGAACGGTTGCATATGCTAGTCTCCTCAATAGATGATTGGTCACTGGGTGTGGCACAGCAGTTGTAGGTCCCAGTTATGGACATGAATAAGTTTCCAAACTGTTTGGTTCGGCGCAAAGACATCAAACTCCCACAGCTCCTGGTTCTCACAAGACAATAGGCACTCGTCAGTAAAGATTCTATGGGAAAGTCTTCAATTGCTCAGAAGCAGATTGTCGATTATTTTTAAGAGGAAGAAAAGACGTTATTGAGAACGATGCAAATATCTGCTCTGAACAAACGCCGTGTGTCTGATGTATCCATATCGCAAACTTATGCATTAAGAGACCGATGAACTTCATTCAGTAGATGTAGACCTCTTTCACAATAGCAATTCAGTCCATGTCAGTCCCGTGTGCCTTTCTCCCAATAATCCACTAAGGTGCAGAAAACTTTGCATGCATTGCCCTACCATTACAGCGCGTTCACTACCTACCGTAATCAGCATGCATCCACGGATATCGCATAGCATTGAGCTCCACTGTCACTAACACTGCTAGATTGGCGACTTTCCCCGCCTATTCTGACGTCTTGAGCGGTGGTAAAAGCTCCAGAGTCGACTTTAGCTAGGGTCTGACGTGGCCCAGAAAAACTGCAGGTGGTGGTTGTAGTTGGGGTGAACTTTCACTTGCCGAAAAGCGGCTGCTAGACCCTTGTGGCGACGACGAAGCCGGTAGCTCAAGACTACAATATATAGTTTAGACCCATAAATCATCAACAATAGGAGTCCCGTCCTATTTATGGCATACCTCAGAGGAGTATTGTTCATTTGTGTAATAATGAACTCAATTGTTGAGGTTTCAATATCGTTGCGAGAGATATTTCGGCAGCGTAGTGTTAAATAGGTAAGCCAGGCACTTAGAGCAGCGATGAATAGAGCAGGAATCGCAATGATAACATCTGGGTCTAATTTGATCATATTGAAGAATGACTCTAGAGATAGTGAAGAGAAAAAAAAACTACATAAACAGGAAAACTTATACAGATATCTTAGGAGGATAAATACCCAACCCCTCCCCGGTCACAATATTTGGCAAACAGGCCCCTCCTTAGCTTCCGTTGCTGGCAAATGCCTATCTCCGCTCCTACGGATGTACATATTAGGGTCGATGCTGGGATTTGGTGGGTGGTCAAGGACTCAGATGCTAGACTACATGTTACCGGACTTGGAAACTGTTCTGATATGATGTTTGTGTGCCTCGAGGGGTCTTTCAGATATATCAAACTGTTAAACCAATCATATTATTGGGAGAAGCACTTGTGTTCAATCTAGAGCTAGGGCCGTGGCCGGCCTGAAGGGAAGGATAGTAGGGGCCTGAGGCTCTCAGGCCTTATGGCCCACCTTCCAACACATATCAACAACGAAAGGTCTGTTCCGAGTTCAAGCCCCCTGTCATCAATCTATTTCTTGGCAGGATTCGCGGCTGCTGCGACGCCACCCTCGACTACTTAATTCTGTACTAAGATCACACAGGTAAGCAAGTACCTCAAAGTCAACAGCTCAGTAATTCTACTCTCTTATTGGTCTCAGCTGTCTCCGCACGTCACTTTTTGACAAAAATTTTGGGATTGACTGTGTTACAGTACTACAATTTCCCATGATAATTGATACTGAGGTATTGTGAGGGCTTCCCTGTGTCAAACCTCCAGAACGAACAGAGCTGTGCAGCTGTGGTATTAACTTATTATGGTAGAAGGCCTCGATCTAAATATCCATGGTAGCCTAATTGGTTCGGGCCAAAAGACCGAAGCTTCGCAACGTTGGTGACCGCTCTCCAAGAGACAATACTCGTCAGCAATCATCACGAGCTCTTTGTTACCTTGTATAGACTCGCCACTTGTAGAAACTTACAAGGCGTATACAACCCGGTAAAGATATGGATGAGGCTATGGTATCTACTGTTTAAAAATTTACATTCGCGCAATACAATCCAGCTTCGGCCAGGTATTATGTGCCTGATGCATCCATGTCAGTCACATACAATACAAATAGTAACGCGAACCTATTAACGCGTCCTGCAAGACGTCACCATCTAAGCGCGTCACGTCGCGCCGCCAACTCTACAGCCCCACACTCCAATCCCTAATCAAGTAGAGAAGATCTCACCTCATACCAACTCGCGACTCTCATCCATATCCTTGCCTAAACATTCGTTACCTGTCCAAAACATCAACATTATATCCAGTTCCCAAGTCTCAACATAAGTCCACCAGAGCAAACATCAACTCAGTTATAAAAATGGCCCATAAGCGCAAACGATCCATCTCCGAGCTCTGCGCCTCGCCCTCATCAGTCTCATCCTTCGACTCCCCTCCACGCGTCAGCAACTCCATCACCAACCCTTTCGCCATCATGACCTCGGCGCCGATTCATCTTCACAGTCGAACTATGAAGCGATTTCGTGATAACAGACCTTCAGCAGAGACAATTCATCGTAAGTTTTGCATCATTCACGAGGTCTAAGTTTGCAATAGTTGATAAATCTTCAGAACGTACACTCAACATGCTGTACTCGGCACAGAGCCAGAACCAACACACCGAAACTCCATCTGAACATACGGAAACCCAATCTCAAACTCCTCAACCCGAATCAACGCAACAATCGCTCCATCGATTCTGGAACATTTCTTCCGCCCCATCAGCGCCAACTTCTACTCTCAACCAAACTGAAATTGCTCCTTCGAACTGCGACGACTGTGGTGTTAGCCTGAACAACGGGGAAGACGGAATGGACGTCGACGGCTTTGACAACGAAGATCACGCATGCGGCGCGTGTGGCAAGCATGTCTGTTTTAGCTGCTCCGTCAGCAACCTCGGCGAGCAGCGACGATGTCTGCAATGTGCAGGTCGAAATGGCACACAAAGTCACAACTCGACGAATGGACAAACCGCAATGGTTTTTTAAACGGGTTTAGGATATGGGATTGGGTAACTGGGGATATTTAGCGACAACACTTTGGGACATTACAACGGCGTTCATACCAGGAGGCTACATCGGGGGAATACCATTTGCATCAAGGGCTGGGACAGCATTGCCATCAGGAACTGGGCAATAAATTTACATAGCTAGTTAAACAAATCTTACATCACTTCACGAAACACATCTCATAATGAGCTAGATGTGTGCAACCAACGCAGCCAGGGAACAAAGTGAACTATGTATTAAAATTTGGGCTTTTTGAAGCAGTTTGTCTATAAATCAACGCAATCTCACACAAGAACCTAGATACCAAAGTATCTAACCACGTCGGCGAGTGGTAGGGCTCTTCTTGGGAGTAGCCGTGGTAGAGGAAGAAGGGGTCAGAGTGCTGGTAGCAGCAGGCTTGGCCTCGATGGGAGTAACCTTGCGCTTACCCTTGGCCTTCTCGGAAGGAGCGTTCCAGTAGAAGATCATCTGGAGAGCAAGGATGGCGTTGAGAGCGAAGCCGGAGATGAAACCGTAGAGGATGAGCTTGTCGTCGACCTCCTGGAGGGTTGTGAAGATTCGGGAAAGAGAACCGGCGAGGTAGTTGAAGACCTGACGATTGTTAGTCATTATATTGCAAACCAGCGAATCAAAATGACTTACAGCAAAAGCACTGAGCTGACCGGTGCTGCCCTGCTGGAAAATGGTAAGGATCTGAGGAACCTTGCTAGCAACGCTCAGGACACCAGCACCAGCCTGGAGGTGGCCCAAGGTTTGCGCATCAACAATGTTCTCAGCGAACAAGGTAGCAGCGGCAGCAGCAAGACCAGCGACAAAGACGGCGGCCAGACTAGCTCGGCCGCTGTAGTTGAGAACAAGGACCGAGATAATAACGTTCTGTCCAACGATCAAGGCAGTCTCGCCGAAGGTGCTGAAAGGGAAGCCATTTCGGATGTTGTAGGCGAGAGAGATGAGGTACGACGCAGTCTCGAGGACGTAGGAGAGGAAGGACACGCCCTCGGAGGACTTGGACTCGAGGAGCTTCTTGATCTGGGGAAGCTTGACGACAGCAGAAGCGGCGATAATTCCGATACCGAGAGCCTTAGAGACACCGAGCTTGATGCAGTCGACATCCTCAATGTTGACGTCGAGAAGAAGGGACTTGTAGCAAGTCTCGCCGATGAGAGAAACGCCAAGATCGCGAATGGGCGCGGGGAGGTTGTGGGTGATGGAGGTGATCGCCGGCTTGACGGCATCGACGGCTGGTTTGAGGGCGTCCATGATGGTCTGATCTTTTATCTGATCTGTCGGATATCAAGAAAAGTATAGGGTGGTAGAAGAAAGGGCTGGTCAAAACTCAGCAGATGTAACAAAAAGTATCTTGTGAAAGAGTGTGAAAGAAGATGACAAAAAGACGTCACAATGCGTGTGATTGGGATGAAAGCTTCAAAAAGGGAAGAGGCCAACAATGCGGCAAGTGAATTTGGAGATAATCTATTTCTTATCGGGTTAGCGCAGTGATAACCCTTGTTCTGCCCTACAAACAGCGAGAGTGGTTTACCCTAGAGAGTGATCAGTCAAGTCAACGGCTTTTCTGCCCCAGCTTTTCGGGACCATTTGTTTTGGGGTGGCCCTGTTTCCCTGTCGTTGATTAAACAATGACATCAGTGTCAGAATGTTTCACACGATGCACATTGTCGCGTTGTACACAGCATAACGAAGATGAGTACGAGGTTTCTGATTTATCACAATCATGAAATAATCATGCTGCGGGAACAGAGAGAATATTCGGGATCATTCATCTGCCTTCTCTGCACGACAAAGCACATCATGTTCCAACACGGAAAACAAATCTTACAGATCTCTCGACTTGGCAGGTGGGGTCTAATAACCTCTCAGTCCATTGCTGAGCAACCTGGCCACTGTTTTTGACAAGCTCAGCCTCCAAGAGGTAACCAGCTAGGCTTTCATTCTAGAAGATAGCTATTTTCGTGTTTGACCCGACAGGCTTAGTACGACACAGCCCAACCGGTAACCTTTTTAGCCGTGATGCGAAAAAAGAAATCCACATTTGTCCTACTTGTAGCACTGCTGTTCGTTCCCGTGGACAGGAGGGGAGAGAGAGGGAAGATGGAGGGATCACCCGGGACGTACAGCAAAGACGCACGTGTCAGGCCACAAGCGGCCGGCAGTAAGTGAGGCATAAGGCCAAGACAAACACGCCAAAATCTGCGCTGTGATGTTTTTGGTGCGTTAGTTCTTGCTTTAGTGACGGCTGCTGTGCAAGTAAAGATGCTGGTATTGCTGATTTAGGGCCATGGAAGGAATAGTCTTGGACACTGCAGGTTCTAAGCGAGAATATAACCCGATAGGCAGTGTAACAAAGGGATTGATTAATTGATGAATGAACAAAAGAAGACAATCATCATAATGAACCTATTGCAGATGATACAAAAGGTCAGCTGCTCTTACTAAAAGGCGTTGTATCTAGTCCGAGGTACAGCACAGTACACACAGGAGTACACTACGCTACCAAGCACCTGGCGGGTTGACACCTTTTGTCAGCCACATTGAATCTTGTCTTGCCAGGCACATCCATGTCTTTTACCTTACAAGGAAACCAACATTGTCTTGTCTTTCTTCTCTTCTCTTTGTGTGCTGGCTGTGCCTTGTATTAATTGTCTTCCTTGTTCTTTTCTTGCTCGTGCTTTAATCTTCTGCCCACTTCCATTTCTTCGCCAAGCATATTCCATTTCACCCCCCCTGGCCCTGTCTGTCTGCCTATACGCTGCCTATCCTTGACCCATTTTCTCCAGCATTTAGTCTCGGTTGTTTAGGTTGTCATTGTCATCAGCTGGGCTGGGCTCCATTCATAAGGTATCGGATCCCAACCTGCCTGGAACCTGACGGGCTGCTGCGCCTAAGCTTTCTTCCTTTTCTTCTGGGTGATTTTCTTTTTGTTATTTATCGCGTTTCAAGATTTCTCCCCATTTACTTGCTTTTTCTTCAGAACCGTTTAACCGAATGCGACATCGTCCTCGTCTACGGCACTGTCACCGTACCGTAACCGACTGTACTGTACAGCACAGGACCGTTGCACCTCAGTTATCTTTCCGATCATCGAAATCGATATCGATAATCGACCCGCTGACCTGACCGCCGATTGCCTCACTGTCCACGTTTCCCCGCGATTTGCCCTGGATGTGAGAGCGCTATCGTCGTGATATTTTGTTAACGAGCTCCTCCCCCCAACTTCAACTTCAACCCCATCCTTCTTTGCCGTCTAAGGTTCTACTCATCAACCTGTATAACCATGGCGGCTCCTCCAAAGACAGAAGCCCCGCCTGCGCCTGGCGCAACCTCGTCAACCCCGCCGCCTCCTCCCATTGAGTATACATACATGTATGAGAAGGACAAAAGTCCGTCCAAGCTATTAGATGCGCTATTAAGATCTATAAGTCGTTATATTGTATGCGCCCACTTTTTCCCGCCTGAGTCTCTACAGAAATGATGGATATGTTGAAAATCGCATACTAACCACCTTACGTCATAATAGGTACTCGAGATTGGAGATAAAAATGTCTGTCACCTTACACCAGAGAAAATGGCTGCATTTTACAAGGCCGTTGGAGGCGACTATGACTGTGAGTTATTATTTCTGAGTTGTTTCCCATGATGGTTGTGCTGACAAGTTTCAGCTCTCTTCGAGATGCCCCACGAGTCCATCTCTTACATATGGCAAGTTACTGGATGTCAACACACTCTACAGCCCACACACGACGACTTTGAGCCACCTTCAATACCCGCCCTCACCCCAAGAGGCTTCTCAAGATGGGAATCTCTCGAAATTTTGCTCGGACCCGAAGAGCATGTTCCTTTCTTGCAGTTTGCTGTCAAGAATTGGCAGCTAAAACATCCAGAAACCGGCCAAGAGTTTCCTCCAGACCTACCTGCCACCGTATTCCCAACACAACCAGACGTCGAGGTGGATCGCTGGCATAAATCGTGCGCCGATAAGCTAAGGAAGGAAGCGAATGCACGGGAACGAGAGGCGTTCCGAGAAGCTGCACGAGAACCGACTGGTCCGGGCGAGCCTGGTGATGGACCGGAACCCAAATTTGCGTACTCTCACGTACGAGGTAGTGCATTTGCCGGAAATAGGGCTAGACCAGCGCCAGAACGACCTTTGTACAATCATGTGCCGGGTAGACATGCGGGCGGGCGACCAACCAGACCCTCACCCGAGAGATACAACAGCCGCTCCGACGAACATGCACGACGACGAAGCTTCTCCGACTATAACCAACCTCCGTCACCGGATGTCCCACCACACCCAACTCGAGGGCCATCAGATCCTTATCTTGACCCTAATACGAAGCGGCCCGCACCGCCACGGAGACACAGCCAACCTAGACATTACTCTTCAGATTCGAGCGACGACGAGCCTGTCCCTCCTCGAGCGAGAAAGCGATCCGAAGTAAGCCCACCTTCACCGACGTCTCGTCGATACTCGCCTACGAACGATCGTCCGCCGCCTGTCGCTAGTAATCCGCCACCAAGCTTCCGTCCACATCGCGCTGATGTGAGAACTGACGAATCTACCCGTCGGCGATCGACACATAGCCCTAGTCTTCGAGAGAAGCTCACAGAGAAGGTGTCAAATATCCTGCCTAATGGCCTCAGCAATAATGGCGCAGATCGTAATAGGAACGCACCCCGTACCGCATCTTACAATACCGATTCCTCACGCGGACGTCGAAGCCGCGACCGTCTTCCTCCATCCCGTCTTAGCAGAAGCTACTCGGATATCTCAGTGGAGTCGTCCGAGGCAGAATCCAGTGACGAAGATATCCGCCACACCAGAAGGATGCGCGAAGATCGCGATAGAGAGAGGGACCGCGAACGAGAACGTGAGCGCATTCGTGACAGGGGTCGGCAACGGGAGCTCGACCGGGAAAGAGAAGAAGAGCGACGTGACCGGTACCTGCGCCGACCAGATATAGAGAGACGCACTAGCAGCCACGCTGATGCTGAGCGTAGACGCGACTATCCCGGATGGGACGCACGATCCGAGAGAAAGAGATGGGATAAGCGCATTCCGCCTGAGGAGCGGGGGACAAGTCCTCTTGCAACACCAGGAAGACGGTACGCTGAGCCAGCTTACCCCTAAGCTGGGATGTTAACTTGTTTTCTAGACCAGTACCTGCGTCAGGTGTTGCTGAGCGTGTGGGCGCTGGAAAATAAAATGATAAGCATTTTCAACAAGGTTTCATAATTGGGTATAGCCAAGTACATATGGATATGCAGTATGGCGTCTTTGGATAGGCTGAGGGAGATAATGTGACTATGAATACATATTATATGGAAGCTTTCACCGCGAGCAGGAGGTCTAACAGTGTGCTATTAACTTGTGCCGTAGTAAACGAACACATGTAGAATGAAGAACCGCAAGTACTCAACTTTCATCGATGCGTTTATATACGCGGCGAAAGAAGAGAAAAGAGCATATTCCCCTTACTCACAATTATCTACTCTACACAACAAAACAGCCTCATCCCTCTAAGAACCAACCCCACGATTACGCCATACCCCCCATATTTAAATACCGCTCAAACCACGGTAGCTAAGCCGCTCTGCCGGGGACCGAATACCACCAGTGGCTACAAGGGTGTTTTCTTACTTGTCGACCATGAAAGTCTAGGCCCATATTCTCAACCAAAAAGTCCTCCCCTCCCACTAGCGAACCAACGAGAAGTGCCGGATATCAGGGGTCATGTCATCCATCTTTCAACAAAAAAAGAAGGAAGTTCTGGAGCTGGAAGGTCATCCCGTTATGGGGCCGAGAGATGGGAGGAGCCTCATTGACTTGAGTGGCATTGAAGAGAAGAATGGGGAGGGAGGTTTAGATTGGGTTGGCTTAGTACATAGTTTCTGGGATTCTATGCTCAACAGCTATGTATGTTGGGTTATATCATGCATTACTCTCATACGACATACCTTTGAGGATATAGCTCCCTTACTCCGCTCCTCGAAGATCATCGTTAGGTCCCCCGTTTCCCAAAGCAGTGGACCCTGTTTAGCCGCGGTTTATAACGGATTGCAATGGCAATTAAGCACAATAGAAGCTCTCCGAGAAGCCGAGACTACCACGAACAAGGATTTATATCCCCAAGGAGATGTGAAACTCGGCTGAGAGCTACAGCTGCATAGCCAGCTATTCGCGGTTGTTTTTGGGCCGGAGACTGGCCGAGGATCGACTGGTCCCAGACGTGGGGAACCACCCTGGATGAGGCGTAGCTGTAGAGCTCGCCAACAATAACTTGCTCATGCTGTAGAGTTCTGTAGTCTGTTGATTTGGTGTTGAGCTACTGTCTGTGTATCTCGTCTTGGTCTAGTGCCTCTTGCTCACTCATATCACAGCTCAAGTTCTTTCTCCCTTCATCCTATTCACGCATCCCTTTCTCATCTCACATTCTCTCATTTCATTTCTTCTTACTTTGCTTCTTTTTCTTCTTTCACAATGAAACCCGGTGCGTCTCTTCGCCTGACGGCCCTTCGGCAGGTTGCTCCCATCAACCGCCTGTCTCTCCCCGCTTCGGCGAGATGGCAGCATTCCCGAGCTATGTCGACTGTTGTCGACTACCATCCCCGAGCATCGCAGCCGCCTCCTCCCCCGAGTGGAGCTAATGATGCTGTCGAGAAGCAGAAGGATGAGAAGAGGAAGCAGATTTTGAGGGAAGCTGTTACGTCGACTCAGATTCGACATGACTGGACCAAGGAGGAGATTGCGGCTATTTACTATCAGCCTGTCCTTGAGCTAGCATACCAAGCTGTAAGTGACCATTGTCTTTTCTTGTGTTATCGTGATTGAGACTGCAATCATTCATAAGGACTGGTCAATTCCATCAACGTGATGGCACAGTCATATAATATCGTCGTGACTAACACATCACTCAATCAGAGCACCGTCCATCGTAGATGGCATAATCCCGCCGAAGTGCAACTCTGCACCCTGATGAACATCAAAACCGGCGGCTGCACCGAAGACTGCTCTTACTGCGCCCAATCCACCCGCTACCAAGAAGGCACCAAAGTCCCCGCCAAGCGAGTCGAGAGCGTCGAGAGCGTCCTGGCTGCCGCGCGAACAGCAAAGGAAAAGGGAAGCACTCGCTTCTGCATGGGCGCCGCGTGGAGAGACATGCGCGGGCGCAAGAACAGTCTCAAAAACATCAAGGCCATGGTGGAGGGCGTCAAGGGCATGGGCATGGAGGTTTGTGTGACGTTGGGAATGATCGACGCAGAGCAGGCAAAGGAGCTCAAGGCTGCAGGACTCACGGCGTACAACCACAACGTCGACACTAGTCGAGAGTTTTACCCGAATGTCATCACGACGCGCAGCTACGACGAGCGATTACAGACGCTGAGCCATGTTCGCGATGCTGGTATTAACGTGTGCTCTGGTGGAATTTTGGGTCTCGGTGAGAGCAGCGAGGATCGTGTTGGTTTGCTACACACCGTTTCGACGCTCCCAAGCCACCCGGAGAGCTTCCCCGTCAATGCGCTTGTTCCTATCAAAGGTACACCACTTGGTGACAGACCCATGGTGGAGTTCACAAGCATGCTGCGCACCATCGCCACGGCGCGCATCATCATGCCCTCGACCATCATCCGCATCGCAGCAGGTCGCAAGACCATGTCAGAGGAGAAGCAAGCTTTGTGCTTCATGGCGGGCGCGAATGCAATCTTCACAGGTGAGAAGATGCTCACGACCGAATGTAATGGCTGGGATGAGGATGCGGCCCTGTTTGGCCGATGGGGTCTCGAGCCCATGAAGAGCTTCAACAAGTCACCTCAGCCAGCCCCTGAAGTGCGAGTTCTGTAGATCAAGTCTATGTGAATTTGAAAATCAGAATAACAGCTTTGAAAATCCATGTCGATCGTCTGGAACTAATCCTCCGGGTGTGACCCGGGGACCGGCAGCGTTCCGGGTAGGTGGTCATGAGCGTGTGAAGAGCCAGGGATCTATGATAACCGAAGCAGCGGGTAAAATGCAAGATCACGTTAGCAGAAGCGCATGAGATGGGATAATAAGGAAGAGAAGGACGTGGTGGAGCTAGAAAGTCAGGTCGCTTGGCACTGCGCGTGACTCGCAGAATATTCTTTTTTCCTTTAGGCCAATCTCGTGACGATCTGCCACGGGAGCGTTAGTTGACTAGGTACGAACATGATCGATTTGGCAGGATATTTCAAATTTTGCATTATTTGCATGATTATCGTATTGATCAGAGGAGACTAAGATCAGCTGTCTCGTGATATATCGCTGTGGGCGGGTAACCTTGTGCTGTAGACAACAAGCAGGATTGAGTACAACAAACTACCCACATTGCCTATCTCGTTTAGCATGCCGTTCGAAATAAACACATTTAGAACTTCCTCCACTTCATATGCGATTAATAACCCGTTACTACTGAGGTTTTTACCAGTACGTCACGGGGAGATGATCCTCCAAGTGGTGGTTCATAGCGAATTGCCTCACCTTTTAGTCTTTCGGGCCGTAACATGACCTAACTTCAACATGTAGAGTTTACCCAAGTTGAGTGACGATGACTTTGTGTTTCTGTATACGTATACCAGTCCAAGCGTTGACAAACTGGTTACACATGTACAAGCACAGACAGGCACACCACAGACTTGACAGCCAACAGTTGTAGCACGGCATGACAGTTACAGGTCTGATATGTTGTGCTTCAAAGGACGCAACTCAAGATTGATATTTGGCCCTGCAATACAATATAATAATAAAGAACCTCCAGCTACGAAACAAACCCGTTCACTCATTGTCAGCACCTGACCGCTTATTAACTTTACTTTGATCTTGGCTTGGCTTACTTTTGTTCCATTGCATCTTCACACACCCTCAACTTAGACCCCAGGCGCATTAGGTCCCGGCCTCAGAATCAATGGGAACCTATCAAATGCTTCCCCTACAGGCTGTAGCCTCCCGAAGAGGACCAGTCCCAGGTCCCTGACTTGTCCCTTGGAAAAAAGAGCCAAAGCCAACCAGCCCACCCTTCTTTTTTTGCACTGGCCTCCCCTGCCGCCGCCATGCCATGCCATGCCATGCTATGCGCGCCCCTCCTTCCCTGCCTGACCTGGCCTGGCATGTTTAGTCTGTCTTGTCTCTTTTTTCCCCGATGCTGGACTGGACTAGACTCTTGTCCGCTGTCTGTCCAATGCATTTCATTTCGTTTCAATGCATGCCATAGCGTACCTACCATCCATTCCCATATAACTCGTTGTCCCTCCCTTGTCTCTTGAAACAACTCTCTCCTCTCTTTTCCCTCTTCTTTGCAGAAATCTTGACCTTGAAACGTCGTTTCTTACCGAGAAGCGTTGGAAAAGCTACACATTACAGTCAGGTACACATCGAAAGATCGTCCCGCGCGGGATAAAAAAAGCCAAAACTCGGCTTCGCCGTCCCCTGCCTAACCGTACTTTCACCCCGCCGAGAACGCCCGAGCAAGCAAATTCCTAAAAGGCCAACCAGCCTCGATTTTCAGTCACCACTTGTTCAACTTGGTAGCCTGGTTGTTCCTTACTGCCACGTACACTCTGTCCGGCGACGTTGCCTCTGCTCGAAACAACTCATACTCTACCCATCTCCGATTGCGTGGCCGATAGGGTTTTCTTCTGGTACATTCGTTGAACGGCCTAAGTTTCACGACAACAAAACCGAGAATTACTTTCTCACTTCACGACTTCAACTCTATACTTCTCCGAAATCGGCATCGTTCCACCGAAACCATGAAAGGCCAACCTGTCGATCAGCTCGTCTACGAGTTCATGTTTCCTCGCCCCAAGAGCAACGACCCTCAAAACTTCCCGGCTCTGCTCGCACGCAACTTAATCCCCGAGGTTCGCCAGGAAACACACGCCTTCTACGGTCATCTTGACACCCAAGAAGCAAAATATCCCGGTCTCGACTACACCCATAAAACTCACCGTATTCGTCTTTCTCGTTGGCCATGGCACCGACGCCTTTTCCGTGCTTTCGACAACCTTCAACTTACCGGTGCCGAGATCGCGGGCTTGACCAAATGGGAGGGAACAAAATGGGCCAAAGAAAAGTACGAGAAGGAGCAGGGTTATATTATTCACGACAGTACCGCCGATGGCTTCCCTGACTGGACCGATATCCAACATTTGCCTCGAGCTTCTCGTAGCCACTCCGCCGAGGTTGAATATGTTGGACTTGACGATCTGGATAACGACATGGAAGTCGAGAGCGAAGACGAGTTGGAGAGTGTAGGTGTTGAGCTGAACGAGCGTCTCAGAGATCGAGTTGCACGACGTGAGGCTGGTGACACTTCAACCGTCCTCGATGAGGAATGGGAACAATGGCTGAAGAACGCTATCGAATCAGGCGAGATTAACTTTCTGAACGACCATGTTTTCCACGAGAGTGACACAGTTCCTGCCGCGCTCTTCCCTCCGGGCTTGCTCAGCACCGCCCGGGCCGGCCAATGGCACGAGATTCCTGAGTCTCTTCACCGCATACTCCGCCGCACGCTACAATCCGAAGATCCTAACCGTCCCCAACAAATAACGGCACCAAGCACACGTCCTCAAACTTCTGCACCTATGCTTCAAAATCGATACTCGATGGACTCCCGCCAGTGGTCCGGTTCATGGTCCCGCCGCACGCACGCAGGTCTCCGCTTACCAGTCGGCGATTCTAGTTCGGGGCGTACAGAAACTTCGAATGCTTGAGTTTTACTCGGAGAACAGACCGACAGTGACGACAAATAAAAGCATTTTTTCTGCAAGAAATTATACCCTTTTTGCTTCACGCATTTCTTTTACACGGTGTGGTTTTCTGAGCCAACTCAAATCACTGAGCACGCCTCACCATCTTATTACGACGCCGGAGCACGGAACCCGCAGCCTCACTCCCACACATGACCACTGTTTCACCCATGTCTTTCTTACCAGGGACTAGGGCCATTAACGAAAATCCCACGCGAGGCATAGAATACGACAATATTATTTGCATTTCTTTTGTTTGGACATCCACAGAGTGGACGGTGTTAGGCGATACGGTTTGATGAGACAGGAAACGGGAAATATCTGGGTTGAATTTACAGGAACATCAAACTTTGGTTGATAGACAGGCTGCAGATCATGGTTGTCTGCTTTGCTTTGGTCTGACTCATCCTTATCGACATTGGATCAACAAGCAGGGATAGAGGCTCTTTTATGCATGGTTCTCTTTTGCCTTGGTGCTTGTGCTGGTCACATTTCAGTAGGCAGGCTTTTGTTCATAGATAGCCAGCAATCCATGCCTGCTTTTTAAAGCATTTTATTAAAAGGGTTGCATTTCAAAGTGTAAATGTGGCTTTTTTTCCTGGGAGCGTGACATGACATTCGAGATCCTTCGGGAAGCAAGGGGAGTGATGGATGCACTGACAAGTCATTGTTGGCGTTCGCAACCACCACGTATACGCGAGTATGCGTTAGCTGCTGGAGCCTGGTTCTCAACAATGCGTGGCCAAACCGACAAGGGATATTCACGGATTCGAAATCAGCAGATGTTTTACATACAGCGTTCATACAAGCCACGAATAGGGCCCAAAATGATGATTCCCACTGCAAAACTTACCATTACTCAACACGCCTCATCAAGACATCTTACTTCCCAAATCGGATCCCCACATGCGGCTCAACCCACCGTGTGACATCCTGTAAGGCGGGCCATTGCAGTTGGCCATTGTCATTGGACTCTTCGAATAACCGTAACTATGAAGTTGAAAGGGCATAAAAGAAAAAAGATCATGTTATGGTTTGGAGGTAGAAAATGCAAAAAGAAGGGCCTGACCGGGGATTGAACCCGGGACCTCTCGCAAACTTTAGTTCTCTTTTGAGAACTGAGATGTCAATCCCGAAGCAAGAATCATACCGCTAGACCATCAGGCCGGACACTAGATCCTAGTCAATTGTTAGCTTAAAACCGTCAAACTTGAGTATATATAGCTTAATTACGCGAATACTCGAAGTCGAAATCTTCAAACCATCCACATCAATTGGGTTGGACAGCTTCAGAATTGCTACATTGCGTCTAGGGTTTGCTTCACTGTAATAAAGAGATTTTTTTGCGGTGCTAACCGATTGGTGCTCGGTCGGAGGCGCTTTAGCAACATGACTGGGTGGGTGACACCAACTTGTCACCAACTACACCGGACGTAACATGGCCTATCGAGCCTCTCACAACTTGATGCTGAAACGTTCTTACGCCAATCATTGGTTCTTATTGATTGCCATCACTAGGCCCCTCGAGGGTCTGGCATGATCACTTTAATATAGACATGGTATTCATCAAACAGCTACCGATCTCCATAACGCCTCGCTTTATATCACATTGTGTTGACCCAGTTATAAATCAACCCCGAATGCTAGTTAAAATACAAAACCCAATAACTACTCCGCAGGACTTTCTGGAGCACTTGGTGTGCTTCCCGTCGATCTCCGAAGCGTGACTCGAATCCGGTTCCGCGGCTTTGGTTGCTTAACTGGATGAGATTTCTATTTCTCAGGCTCCAGATGAGACCACTCGGGAATGGCTTTGATTTGTTGCCACATGAACTTTTCAAGTTTGTTGGCTGACTTTGCGTAAGGAGTGCTCTCGTTATTGTACTTCCGGCAGTTGTCGAAAACCAACTTGGCATCCTTGATAAAGTCCTCGGGTGTAAGGTATTGATCGGCCTCGAGTTTGCTTTCCATCGTGCTCAGATCCATGGGTTCCTTGATCACGTCGTAGTAATCTGCGACGTCATCGCGGTTGACAGGTACCAAGAACGGCCAGGCCGAGTTGTGATTCTGAAGGTCGTTCAATAGATGAAGAAGTTGGTTGTAGTTAGGTCCGTGGCGAGGTTGACGGGCCAGTTCGTCCATGTCGGGTGACCATCCCGATGCTCGAATGGCTGGGATATCGAGAGGGTTAATTTCTGTAATTCCGTTCTTCCACTCTTTCGGGGGAGCGTGGATATTATGAGATTTGGAGTACGCCCGAATCTTTGCTTGGACGCATTCTTTCTGCTTAAGTAGCATGCGACCCATCTCGAGATAGCGGATCCGAGGCAGCATAGAACACTGCATGATCGTACCACCTTCGTAATCCTTGATATAGCCCATCCATACTTTCTTGTCGAGGGTAATTTCCTTTGTGAAGCCTTGCTTCTTGAAGTAGCCAATCGCATAGTTGTCGGCATACGTTAGGAAGTGCATCACATCGCTTGTAGCTTTAACATAGTCTTTCAAGTGAGACATCAGATGGGCACCGTATCCTTTGACTTGCTGGTCAGAACTGATGGCGCAAAAGACGATTTCGGCGAAACGACGTCCTTTAAATGGACGATATGTAATTCCTCCGACGACTTCGAGGGGCTTCTTGACGATGGCGATCGATAAATGAGTTCGGTCGTAGACAAGTCGCGCAATATAATCCTTGGGCATTTTCGGGAGCTGTTTCTGAAAGATACATTTGAGACCGGTTAAGATAATGAGGGATTCGCGCTCGTTGTCGTTATTGACTACTCGGAATTCGATTTCGCCATTGCGCTCTTCGATAACAGCGGGCTAGGAGTTTGTGGTTAGTACAAATGCGCGCATTTTGCTTTTGGGTTCGTTACCTTTTCGGGGAATGGGATACGCTTGATTTCCGGCTTCTTTTCCGGTGGTTCGGCGGAATCATCTTGCTTAATGCGCTTCGATGGGGTAGGAGACGATGGCTCCTCCTCAGCTTTGCGCTTTCCGTCTGTTTGATCGTTTGTTAGTTACCTTACCCTTGTCGCGTTCGCATACTGTACAAGACTCACTCTCTTCTGACATGATTAACGTGGGCAGAACCCCAGATTCTTGAGATGCGATGTTATTTAGGGAGAAGTTGAAATATGATAGGATGCAGCATCATGATAGCGGAGTGAAGCGCGTCGAGATCGTCCGTGCGCTGCTTATTCATTAAAGGTGGACCCGAAGCTGAGGGAAAGAGGGACAGGGGCACCCGTGCACTAAACCTAATGTGTCTATCGGCCACGATGCGCCATCGTAAGCTCATGAAGCTTCCCCAGAGCATTCTGTCCTCCTAACCAAAGCAACTACCAAAGTTGACAGTTTGCCAGTAATTCTTCCTCGCAACACACTCAATTCTTTGTCGAAGAATTCTAAACAACGTCCGAATATTGAACTTCAAGTTCTTTACCACCAAAGCCTATGGATTCTTCGCTGCATGAGGTCTGGCAAGCTGCTGCTGGCAGTCCCTTCTTCCCTACCGTGAATAAGGACACTCAGTTCACGCTCGCCTTTGCCTTGCTCCTCGTTGGCTTCTTCCTCACTGGCGTCTTTGCTCTGAGTATGCGTCATTCTTCCCTAGTCCATTTTCGCCTGCTGACCTTTTTTAGACCGCACTCTGATCAACGTTCCCCTACTGGGCATTCCAGCTTCTCTCGCACTTGGGTACGTTTCCTCTCAACCATCAATTGTCACCTCAAAATGCTTACTTCAACAGGTTCGGAGTCGTCTATATGTTCTGTGCGGTCGGAGTCTACATTTAAGATACCCAAAAGTCCTCGTTTCGGTCGATTTCGTGTAAAATAGTTGGAGCAATCAAAAGAAGACGCTACTTCGCGCGCCAATTGTCTTTCTGCCAGTTTTTGAACCTTTCATTCACGCACCTTTCTCAATCAACCACAGCCGCATCCACGATATGTCTACAGACGCCCAACCCATTTTCCGCGCGGTCGCGACTTCAACTAGACCGCTGTACCAACTTTTAAGGTGCATAAACTTTGCACCAAGAGTTCATGTTCAAATTACAGAAGAGGGTGTTCGTTTTGCGTCCGACCATGCGCGGGTAATGCAGGGTGAGTTTTGTTAACAATAATAGTCAACATAACTGATGGTTAGTAGGTGTTGCGTTTCTCGATAAATCTCTCTTTTCGTCATATACCGCCAACTTGCCTCCCCGGGATGGCGACGATGCGCCTGAGCTTCCCAATTTCCAACTTTCTTTATCATCTGTCCTTGAAGTGCTCCAGATCTTTGGGGCTGTAGATGTGGCCACTCGCGCCCAGAAAGCAGATCAAGATCCGTACCGCAGCAACCTCCGGAATTACCGCCCTGACGCTTTCAGTAACCAGACTCTTGGTATTTCCGGTACTTGCACTCTTCTGTACGCCGAAGAAGGAGATCCATTCAAGATCACTATCGAGGAATCTGGCGTGAAAACGACTGCGTCTTTGACAACCTATTTACCAGAGATACCTGATGATATTCCTTTTGACCGCACTGATCTCACCTTCAAAATCATCATGCAATCCCGAACGCTGCTAGATTCTCTCGCAGAGATTTCTCCCACAGCTCCTTTAAAGTTGACAATCACAGCCACTAAGAGTTCGCCTTTTCTATCACTTGCTGGAGTAGGGGATCTGGGGAGCTCGGGGGTGGATTTTGCACGTGGCAGAGAACTTCTCGAGACCTTTACCATTCAAGATCGTTGGTCACAGGCCTACAAATTTGACTTTATCAAGAATTCGACGGAAGCGATGCGAATCGCAAACAAAGTCAGCTTACGGGGAGACTCGCAGGGAGTTTTGAGTCTGCAGTTCATGGTGGATCTAGAGGGTGGCAAGCGAAGCTTTCTGGACTTTCGATTTGTGCCGTTCATCCAGCATGATGACGAGGGTGAAGACGCAGATGAGGCTGGCGAAGCTGACTAGATTGTCGGACTGAGTTATGTTGACCATAGAACCACAATAATTGGAAGATAAAGATTGTCGCCCAACCTTCCCATGCCTTACACATTTCTAAATCCATACTTAACAGATATTGGCTCGTCTAGCTACTGGCTTCGTGGTGAAACCATGTCAGAGGTTCCCTTGGCCAGGTCTCCCTGATCCGCCAACGGAATGCAAAACCTCGCAATCTGGAACATCCCAACGCGGAAGCTATCATGATCGGAATGATGGACCCAGCCTCTTCTTCCATCACTACATCCATCACAAGATTGAGCCCTTGCTCCTTAATATGTTGAAAAGGGACCTGATCCCGCTTGGTGTCCATCAGGTCTATCCTCCACTCATTAACTTCTATCTAATAACCTGCGCAATCTGCTGAGCAGAGTGGCTATTAATCTTCGTCATGAACAAATACCGAGAGATCAGTATCGTTATGTCGTCAAGTCCATGCGAGACCGACGCATTCATTGCAAAGTACAACCGAAAAGCTGCCTGGCCCGGCTGTCTTTTGAATCCTATCAAAACGTGGGCCACAACCATGTTCAGAAATAAGCCCACATACACCGAACTGGACGAGGACTCTGAGCCCTTGCTAGTCGAGAAGGTAGTACCCAGGACTACCTATGTGGTGTCGAGCTTTATGCGACGGGCCGCATCGCGAACAATCAAAAGATACAGCCGTCTCCCATGAGACTCGCAGCAGAGATCCCGAAAACTGAGAAATGTCTGTTTGTTCAACTGCGAATATTACAAGCATGACAAAAGAAAACATATAGGAGGAAACAAAGCACACGGCTGGCCTGTTTGATGCTATCAGATTTGCTGGCGAATTATGATATTGGTCACGAGATGGATTACGAACAAGAGTACACGAAATGGAAATTCTGAAAATGACGGCGTTATGGTACAGAGGCTCTCCTGAGAGTATACGCACAATAGTTCGATTTACGCATATTGTAGGATATTTGGAGTGCTGATCCATGTCTAAACCAAAAAGTCTCTTCTATTGTTGATCGTGTTGTGTGAAAGTTTTGGCTTTCTGTGATGTCAGTTCCATAACTAACTATTGTACTACAAGGTCCGGAACTACTCTCCATACCTCATCTAACCGTTGCTGATACCTGATAAATTCCTACAGAGTATCATCATAGACCCTACTTTGATGGGCCTATCTCCAGCTGTGGTATTTCTTGTTCTTATTGAACCTCTACCCTGAAGGATTATCGTCTGTTGGTTCCCTTTGCGGACAGTAATATTCTCTATGTGTAAATGGCATTTGTATATTCCATTTTGTCATCAGGCATGGTTCCCTGCCGAGTCGAATCACACAAGTTATCCTTATCTTCTTTGGGATATACATGTTTCTACGGACGGCAGACTCCCCGAGTAATATCGTGGATCTCTCGAGTGAAGACACAGTGACAGCCTGAAGATTATCCAGCTCCTCTTAATCATGCATAAATGATTCTTCTAGGTCCTGATACCTTGGCCATTACTTGAATGCAACTAGTCAGACACGTATCACAGACTAACACTCGATTACTGAGTAGGAAACTTGATTGGCGACTTTTCTAGTCAGATAGATGGCGATGTTTATCGTCAAGAATACCAGTAGAAACAGTTCAGTGTGAACTGGCGAGGGACCGGAGACTTAAATTTCTGCGGATTCTACATTTTAGGCATCATAAAGCTGTGATAGAAAATTGGGATAATCATCTAGTTAACAGTTTCGTATCTGTCAGGAGGTTCTACGGTTTCAGGCTCCTCTGGGCATTCGGGGATGAGGCTACCACCTCAACCAATAGCTATCGCTATTTTACCGCCGCGGAAGCCAGGACCAAAACTCCACACTAGACATCACATTTCATGTTCTTGCTCTTTCAAAATGAACAACTCAACTATGAGCATTGGCCGGATAAACATAGAGAGGATGAGATGGTGTTTTGAAAGTGGGATTTGCCATCCACGTCTGGTCGTTGGACAGTTCTACATCGCACAAATATTGCCTGAGTTGGTGATTCTACATTCACACGCCGATCACGATGTGCTACCAACTTGCATCAAGGGAACGAGCTGAAATTAGCGAACCGGGATGCGAACCAACATGCAGAACAGTCGTCGCACTAGACAAGGGTAAGGATGCCTCAGAAGGCTTTCCAACGGGCAAGTCTTTTTTCAAAGACTCCTGGAGTTTTCCCTCTCGCCCAAACAGTTCTCAAGTAAATTGTCTATTGGCCAGATATTGCGTGGTGATAGAATCGCATACATACAAATTACAAGCGCAACAGCTCTTATTTACCAACCATGGCGAGCGTACAGGAGGCGGAGCAGATCGTGCGAAGCCTGACTAGGAAGTACGGGTTCCTGGACGAGCAAATGATGGACGATATCGAGCACTTCAACGCCAAATATCGCCGGGAGATTGATGAGAATTGGCTGGCGATGGAAAGCGCGGTATCGCACTCTGTCAAGATGTAAGTGCTCACGACGAATTGGTAATTCCACTTGCTAAAATATTCGCTAGATTGGCGAAGCAGATCTACGGCAGCGGTGCTCGATTTGTTTTTGAACTCCTTCAAAATGCAGAGGACAACATCTTTGAGAAGGCTCACGCCGCAAAAGCACTGCCTTTCATCTCTTTCAAGATATATCCAAACAAGATCATTGTCGAATGCAATGAAGATGGCTTCACTGAGCCGGATCTACGAGCTATTTGTGCGGTTGGGCAAAGTACCAAGTCAGCTTCCCACGGATATATCGGTGCCAAGGGTATTGGCTTCAAGTCCGTGTTCATCGCCGCATCCAGAGTCCATATCCAATCTGGGAACTTTTCTTTTGAGTTCCGACACAACAAGACGGACCCAGGTATAGGCATGGTCAGACCTATCTGGGTGAGTCCAGCTGAGACCATACCTAGCCCTCTGACTCGCATGACGCTATATATCCATGACCAAGGAGACCCAAACGAAATTCAACATCTGAAAAAGATCGTCTCCATGCAATTCGATGACTTACAGGAAACTTGTTTGCTCTTCCTCCGTAAGCTTGAACAAATCAGCTTGGAGTTCTATGACGAGAACGGGCAACTCGAGCGATCGAAACAATTCCGCAAGCATAAGATCGACGACTATTGCGTGTCTCTGGAAACCACCTCTGATGCTCATGGAGATAAGACTACCCAAAGTCAAATTTATCACATCACAAGACGAATAGCGACTGGTTTGGCCCGGAGTGACAATCGTGAACTTCCTGATACAGAAGAGGCCAAGAGGGCTGAAGTTGTTCTGGCTTTTCCAATCACCGACAACTCTGAACCGTTTGTAACTCAGAGGAACCAAGATATCTTCGCGTTTTTACCTCTTAGAAGGTCCAATTACAAGGTTCGCTCCTTTCATCGTCACATTGTAAATATAACTCATTCATTTTAGTTTTTAATCCACTCCGATTTTGACACGAACGCCAATCGGCAAGACATTGTTACCACATCGCGGAGAAATCTCGACCTTTGTAGTTGGATTGCAGATACGTTCGTTCAAGCCGTTCTGCAATTCTGCGAACATCCTACACTCTGCTACAACTGGCCAATATTCCTCCCATCCCCCAACACCAATTCTGATGCGTTCTGGTCTGGCTTAGACTATCTGATACAAGGCCGGGTGAAGAACAGGCCAGTTTTAAGGTCACGTAATCGAACCGATTTACGTCGCATTGAAGACGTTATTACCCTTGCCAACGATGCAAAAGACGCAGAAGGACGTCCTTTGTTCGACGACCCGGCTAGGGATCTGTACATATCGCCCCGCTATTCCCAGAAAGTAGTGGATATTCTGAAAGACTACGGTCTAAAGCTCCTGAACGTATCAACCGTGCTTGATTTGCTGGAAACCGATCTCCAAAGCCCCAACTCCAGGTTGCACGGAACAGACACAAAAGATGAATGGCACTCAGCTGTAGCACGCCTGCTTTCCAATTTTTTCAAGAAATTTCCATCTACACACCAAAAACTGAAGTCGCTGCCTCTGCTCCCTCTAAGATCTGGCACGTGGGTATCGGCTACATCTGGACCAGTGTATTTCCCAACAACGGAGAATATCGACATCCCCAACTCCTTGGACCTCAAAGTTATCAATGTTCTTGCATCTAAGAACTCGGACAGAACCACGTTGTTCCAACAGCTAGGAGTCTGCCAGGCTACAAGTGACGAAGTAAGGGCATCGGTTCTCAGATCCTTTGGCTTGAAGTCTCTACCTTTCAATGACCTGAATGGGTACTTGAGATTCCTCTATCTGACACATCAGACCGGGAAACATGCGCAGAAAGAGTACGGGAGAGTAGAGGTTGTGACCAATGCTTGGAAACGAACGACTCCGCATCGGATGGATGTATATCTTCCTAGAACAGGCCATCCGTACAGTCCTGCAAGCCTTTTAGCTGCCGAGGGCGCTTTGCCAGGTTTATCTGTGGATATCCTACACTCGAATCACATGAGGAGTATTCCAGACAGACCGAACTCATCGCACCCAAGCTGGGAGAAGTGGCTCTGTGATTCCATCGGTATACGTGAGCGGTTGAGGCTCGTGTCACAAGATGAACACAATTTATCGGACGCTTTTCTGTATATACATTCGTACCGTCCAGAAAGGTTCTTAGGATTATTTGAGCATCTCTGGTTACACGAGAAATCAAGTTTGACGAGGAATCCGTTTCTTCGATCAAAAATAAAGGATCTGCCTGCCAAGAGCCTTTGCGGAGTGGACTTTCCACTCAAGTTGGAGGAAACCTGGCTTCCTCTCAAAGCTTTAAGAGAGCTTGTCGACCGCTACATGGAATATCCTGGGCAATTTCCTTTCCTCAAACTCGAGGAATCAGATGCGGCCGAACATGTTGGATCAAGATGGAACTTTTTGAGCGCCTACTTCTCAGTAGGTAGGGATGACAGTGTTGATTTCCTACTTGAAATACTTCGATGCATTCAGCGGTCATGCCCCGAACCGTCTTCCGATGTTCAGACACGAAAGGTGTTTGACTTGTACGTTGCCATATACGCCAAACTTGCTGTTACTAGTAATGGGTCAGACGCAAGAAACAAGATTAGGTTAGTATCACATATTGTGGGTGGAGGCTCCCATTGATGATTGATCCTTGACTAGGCAATTTTTTGACGAAGGAGGTGTCCTCGTCCCTAATCAGCAGGATCCTATGTGGACGACATCTGACTCGTGTTTGTGGGTTGCGCCGCCAGATATGGTCATGTTCCACTCTCTCAGGGCTCTCTACACCGAAATGACGGATAGCGAGAAATTCAGCAACATCGAGAATCTATTCAAGGGAATACTCCAGATTTCGGATGTGTCGTTGGAGGATCTGGTAATCGAGCTGACCGCACTTCAGGAGGAAGGTTGTGAGGAAATACCTCGTATACGGGCAATATACGATTACTTGGATAAGTCCGAGGTACCGCTGCCGCGTTTGAAGTATGTTCAGTTTTTCTTGGAGATGAGAACGGCTGTTTCTCGCATGTGGCTAACGCGAGAACAGAGCTGCCTTCAAGGCACACCCCCTCATATACTGCGAAACGCGACGTGGTGAGTCAGGCTGGTACAAAACCTCAGATTGCCTGTGGTCCAGCGAAACAATCATCCGTGGCAAAGCTATCCTAGATGAATGCTGGGAAGCCTATGAGAGGTTTTTTGTTGGCAAACTAGGCGTGAAACTGCTCACCCTGCAGATGGTTTACGACGAACTGCGGCAATCATCCGGGAACAATATGGAAGAGATCAAAGTGGCTATTTTATCCCTAAATGGTCTCCTACAAACAGAAACGACGCGTTTGGATCCGGAGCCGATCAGACAAGCCAAAGTCTTTCCGGTCAAGTACCCGACCGGCACTGTCGTTTTAAGCTCCGTAAGCGTGGACTTTGCCATCGGAGATCGAGATAAATTGAAGACGATGTTTTGTGATAAGATCGCTCTTCTTGACTTTGAGATGGAAGAGGTTCGTCGCCTTAGACCGTTGATCGAATGGCTGAAACTCCAAGATCGATACTTGTCCAACTCTGTTGAAGAGAGTACTTTCATCATTGGTGATTCGGAACGTCCGATTTCTACACCTAATCGTGACTTCAGATTCAAGGCTTACCATATTGCTCGGTACGTACTGAAAGAGGGTGCATTCCTTTCTATTTCTTATTGGCTTCTGGGGTATTAACCATGGGCTATCATGCAGTGTCGCGGCTACTTTCAATAGCCCTCGATTTGAGGACGACCCAAAGGGTTTCTATGAGGATCTTCGTATGATGAAAGTCGTCGAGGTTGAAAGAATATCATCTGTGTTGAAGATCTTTCAAAATAAGTTGCCATTCGAGGTTTCAGTGGCAACCGCCAACGAGCATATCGACGATTCGACAGGGAGACTCACGATTTATGTCCCGAAAGAACGCAGAGCGCAAGAGCTTTGCTTCGCTTCAGTCCTTCCTAGGAAGCTCGCAGCATGGCTGACGCGACCACAGAAGAGCTCAGCCGAAGGAGTAGTCGAAATGGACGCTGTCAAGGTGCTGACAGCTATCTTTGCAAGTGAACGATCCGTCCTTGATGACGTGCTCGATGACCAGGGGATCTTGCAAGTGTCATTCGAGAACGAGGATGAGGAATATGACAGTAGTGAGACGGAGGAGCACCAGGCAGAAGATGAAGAGGAGGGCCAAGACCAACGACCACCCGACAATCGCCTCGAAGCTGATGATACCTCTTCGGGACAACTGACACCCAGTCGTTCCTCTATAGATGCTGGTACTTTATCATATGCTGGACTATCTGGAACTATCCCGGAAGGAAGCCTCCATGGAACACTAGTCGAGACCATCTCTCAGCAGAGCCACATGTCATCTCAGCCTCCTTCAGGAAGGATACATCGCCCCCCTCTAGAAGATTTGGTTCCTGGTACACCACACTCACTTAGTCGTCCAAGCAACCAAACGCCTTCAAGCTTCCCATCGACCATGACCTCACTGTCTGGCCAGCACTTTTCCGAGGACACTAGATACCGCGTGATCCTAGACAGGGTTATTGAAAAGGCTCAGAATGCAGCATTCCCATCCCGAGGGTCATTTGATATGAGTGGTATGCGGAATGCTCTGCCCGACGGTGATATAAATGCCTACGAGAGCTTCGACGGGCTGGAAGTTATGAGCCGATTTCGGTCAACCAATCAGTTGGAGCGTGACAAGAAGGTCGGGGCTGCAGGCGAGCTATACGTGAGTAACTCCCACCTGTATATCGCAGATTTTCGAGATTGACTGAACTTTTGATATAGGTGTTCGAGCTCCTGTCGGGTCTTAACATGCCAAATTGGGATCGTACCAATTGGCAAAGTACAATCAGATCGTACGTGACTGTCCACCCAGACTACACAGATCTACAGGCTTGGAGAGGGAACGAGACGGCGGATCTAGTCTACGTCGATGTTGAAGGGCACTTGACAAATACGCTCATCGGTTGTGGCTATCTTGACCACGATGAGTGGCATGAGGCGCGACCTAGATATTACATAGAAGTCAAAACTACGACCGGGCCATGTAGTACCGCTTTCTATATGAGTGGCAAGCAATACCAGATGGTAAGTACGTGGAGAACAATTGGTCTGATCATAGGCTGACTTCAACATAGATGCAACGAATTCACCACACCGAAGACCATTCGGAGATCTATATGGTCTTCCGTGTGTTCCGGCTCAATAGTGACGGGATCGGCCTGTGTGTTTACACTGACCCAGAGCAACTCAGACAAGATGGGTGTCTACTGTTCAAAGGACAGGCGTGGTCTATTACCCCAGGACCCAGCATGGGGTAGTTCAAACTCAACGCTGGGAGATGGTGCACTTACAGCCATAGCAAACGGTCGGAAGGGTAAACGAGAGGGGCACCGAGTAAGAAGCAGGGGAGCTGATCTAAACGAATAACCTACGGTGGAATTACCTCAGTAACTGTTAGCAATTAGTTGACAGGGTGTAATTGTGGTCTCTTTAGGGTAAATTGACGACCGTTGCTCGAGCCATTGTTGTAGTCTACTAGGCTATCATCTGGATGAACCTGAAATGCAATATGAGAATCAGACTTTCGAAATCCTTTGGTCTTGGGCTCATGGGTCGATTTAGCGCCACGCTATGCACGGTATGGACCGTCCCGAGGCTAGGATGTCAGTTAGAACGCATTGTTTGTCCTTGGAAGGATGACCTGTGTGAGAGATGTATGGCAGGTCATTGCGGGTTAGGGTAGGTAGCTTGGAGCATATAATCTATGTACTTTATTGACTCCGGTGTGGCGCGAAGCAATTGCGAGCTTCTGAATGGACACAAATATGTACCGACCAGCATTATTTCAACTTTCATCCTTATGCCTGGTCTGATAGCGCCACACCTCACATGCGCTTAGACATGGCCAACCGGATATCTACTAGGTAGTGCAAGAATTACAACGTCAACGAGATATATTGATTATGATCGAGGTTTACGACACTACTCGAACCTTGTGAGGAAAAGATGTTGTTGGCCAAAGCCACATCTAATAGGTGCCTGAACACTGTGTGGGTAGATTCTGAGCTTTTGAAATCCCACTTACTGATGTCGTAATTTGTGGCTAGATGAGAGTCAACACGATCTATCATAGTCGCGCGTGATCATGTGGTCATGTAATGTGCCCCCATCTCGATGGCTGCATTCTCGTTCGCAAGCCACCTCACAAGAGTTCTCATACAATTCTTCATATCTCCTGTTAGGTGCTTCAACACTTCCAGGCTGACTGCATGCATATATCTCTCGACCTATCGGCGCGCTGCCCAAGTTGAGAAGGATGGAGAGTAAGAGATGTGTGGTCACTCTCGTTCCCTCAACCTGCCTCAATCCCGGTATCATTGGCGATTTTGGTAACCCGGTATCAAGGTCAGATCTACTTGCGTGATCTATACCACCGTAATATGTCTTCCTGGCGAATGTCCGTATCTTGCTAGTAATCTACCACGACCCCGCACCTTCGCTATTGACCAGACCATGGCCAGCCCAACCAACAGTTCTTCCATATGCACGTATCTAGAGTGTGATGGGAGGCCCACCAAATGACCAGATTTGGTTGTATAGGCTGGCCGAAAGTTATGGGCTTAACTGATCAGGCTGTCGTCGCTTCCTACATCTCTGCCGCCTAATATTATGCTTCTTCCATCCCAATACACTTCTGCTTGTTGTACGGTACGACTGCGTTCTTCAGATAGTCTCAAATCGCAATGGCACCACCTAGTGAGAAGCAAACCAAAGTACCGCTGCATTGCCCGGATCCGTCAGAGTCTATCCGTCAGTTGGTATCCTTGCTTAACCAGTACTGCTCTGAGGGTAGTTTCGATACCTTGAAGGCGATTGTTCGAGAGAATGAAGAGCTCAAACGAGACACTGCAAAGCTCCAAGTCGCATACGATACGAACATCCAGGCTCTGTCTCGGCACCAGGCTGAAGCTAAAAGACAGAAGGACGATTTTGAGAAGCAACTGAGCTCCCAGAGAGCACAAAACGAGGCGACCCTCAAAGCAAAGCAAGCAGTCGAGGATAGCATCAAGAAACACAAAGCTGAATTGGTGGCACTGCAAAATAAGCTAGAGAGTCAGTCGTCATCTGCCGAGCAGTTGATGAATACGATCAAGAAAAGGGATAAGGACATCGGCTTTCTCGAGGCTGACAAGTTGTCACAGGGAGAAAAGATGGCAAAAGCCGAAAAAGAGTTGATAACATTGAGAAGTACGCGAGAATCTATGCAATCGCGCATAGATGACTTGACCAAAAACTTGGAAGAAGCGCAAGGAAGACTGATGACGTTCCGTTCCATCATGGTCGAACTTGACAGGTTTCAAGCCAAAAGAGCTGAAGTGTACGTCAGAGCTGGAGGGCGACTCATGTCAATCACTAATCAGTTACTAATATACTTGAGTAGGGGAGATGCTTTGGATAGTATACTCAACAATGGCCTTAGGTTTATGGAATGGTCCATTGGCGTTGCTTTAGACGATGCGTGTCTGACCGACATGGCAATATGGGGAAAAGTTCGGAATCACGCTTTGATCCAGCGTACCATCCCGCTGCCTGCTTCCAACTCTCCGGTCGCCAAGCAAATGAGGATTGCTGCCGGTCTTCGAGTATATAGCATGGCCCTGGCTGACCATGTCTTTCGATCAACTTATCTCACCCTGAACAACGACCTTGACGATGTCCTAAGGGACTTGGAGGCAGACGACCCACTGCATGAGGTTTATGCACGCGCTATTCTATTGAAGATACAGCCTGCGAAACAACCTCGAACCAGAGAAGTTCGCGCCAAGATGGTCGTTGACCAGGTATCGGACGTCATCGCTGAACTGGTCCCCAGTTCGCGGCGAGAAACCTTTGAGGCACGTCTGCGTCAGGTTTCGATGGAGGCATGTAATGCCTGGTCAGTTGTTCAGAAGCTGATAGAACCCATTCGTCCAGTTTTCTCCTCGCATATGTTTGAGGATTGGGTGGTATTCCCGTCATCGGCAGCCCAACACAACAGCAAGGCTGGGCCAACCAGTGATGGTCAACAGCCTTTAGAGATACGGACAGAGATGTCGGATCGGCAAAGCCAATCACCTACAAGTGAATCTCGGCTGATGGAAACGGACGACATCATACAAGTTGTCTGGCCGGCATTTTCTGTCCCCTCTTCCCAACAAGAGGATGACGTCGGTAACCAAGTCCCAGAAGTGGTCCATAGAGGATATGTGATCACACGGTCGCAGATCAAGGACGCAGAAATCGAGATGTCTCGCAGGAATGCGAGAAAGAACGCAAGGCAGAACAGTGTATCCAGCTCTGCACAGAAGAAGAGGCGAGATTCAGCAGTTTTTCTATCCAAGGGTTTCTCGACCGGTATCAGCACCGATAAGGATCATTGAAGTAGTTCAAAGCTACTATACATATGTGAACGATGTTATATACGTCAGCGAAATTGGTTGTGCTGTGTCTTTTGGTTTGCATGTTTCCTTTCAACAGATTGTTTAGTGTGGCCCGTTGCTGTTTGTTTAGTAACACAATCGTATGTAGCAGCTGCCCTCAATAATTCGTTTACGATTTTGAAAAAGAGTAGAACGAGAAAATTCTGGCAGATACAGTGAACAGTAATTTGCCTCTGGCAAGCCAATACTGCAGCATGACTGTACTTATAATGCTCCTTGCAAAGTATGAACTCAACGGATCAGAACTGTTAGTGAAGGTGACGGTACAGAGTGTCAAAAGTTGACGCAACTCACTAACTACGTTCACGTGCGGCCAGCATACTAATGTAATGCCTGCCTTGCAAGCTGACTGCAACATCGGTCCTCACTCGGACCTTGATTCTTGCAGACGGACTGGAGAACATAGCATCGATCTAATATCCTGACCCTCGTGTCAAGGTGCGTGCTGCGCCTGATATTTTGGTGATCTAGGGTAGCAGATAAGTTTGTTCCCTGTTTCAGTAACACCGAGCCACAATAGAAGCACCTCAGAGATGGAAGCTGGTTAAATGGTCAAAACATCACAAAAAGGGATTCCTCACATTCGGTCCTGATAAAATGCCTTGGTCTTGCTCTGACGTTGGAACCATGCTGGAGGAAGGAACAAATAGGTTCGCCGTAGGCTCCTTCCGCCATCGGAAGGATTTCCTAATTGCATCATTTAATCAGCTGCGCCACTTCTTCATATCAGATCTTTCCCGATGCACCTCTACCCGTCTCTTACGAACTTATTGGATCAAGAAAGTTTAGTTCCTAAATTGTCACTGCTCCAGTGGCGGAAATTGTTTCATCTTGAGGCGATCGTATAGTCAATCCTTTATGCAAGAAACCGCAATTCACCGCTTGATATTGCCAAGAGAAAATAGAGTATTGCCAATGCACACGGGAGATTTTCTTTCCCGTTCTCCACCCCGATTATCAACGACATGGCCGGTAGATTAATCGTTCATGGCCAAGATATCTACCCGTCTGGCTTTCAAGGCACAAACACTATCGGTATGCGCTTGCGCAGTTCCTTGGTCTGCCGCCCGGTTCGGTACTCTCCTGTTAGGTCACGATGCAGAGTTCCAAAGTTTGGGGGCTGATATGCAGAATATTCCTGCAAGTAATACGCAGAGTGGCAGTAGGATCGTTCCTACTACTGCAACATCCCGTTCCGCCTGATCCCCGATGCTGCGATACCGCTAGCCTGTCATGGATTCAAGTTGTACGCCGTACCCGACGTCAGGTCGAAGTCTTAGCAACGGGTACTGACGTTAAACGTGTCGTACGGGCCTTACTCTCGGAACCGTTCGTCCAGTTACTAGCCCACGAATGGAATGAGGGATTGATCGAATCAAATGATGCAAATTGAAAAGCTAGGTAGTTGTCGCACAGGCTGGATACGACGACTGTGCCACGACATTAGAGGTACGACATCTTGCTTCTCGCGGGCCTGAATTGACAGCCCTGAATAGTGGTGGTCACTTCCGATTAACAACCAATTAGCGCAACAAAAGCCTCTTTGGTAAATTGCCTATTGCTACAAGCTTGTTTGCTTGCAGCTTTGGGGGCCATGTCGGTCCACAACACCATAGCCCAGTATGGGATTGCAGACCCCAAAAGGATCACAGGAATCTCCCAGGAATGATGTTCCTGGATTCGTTGCACCGCCTTCGTACTCGATTATATATCACTGAAACATTTCCACGATATTTTGTCATTCACTTGTTTGCAGACCAAAATTGCTTCCTGCTTCCGCATTCGGGTTCGTTGAACTTTGGGTCCATCTAAAGAAGCCTCTCATCCGGCGATCAGGAATGACACTGTTTCCACTCTAGAGAGACCATATACTTGACGCATTTTCTCGCAAAACTCTCTTTTCGACGGACTTCATTCTCTTCTTTCTTCTTCAAGGATATGTAAAACGGCTTTTCGAATTCTTTTCGTTTCATCCCTTGCACCGCCAGGCTTTCTGCTGGCCAGTCAAAATGCCTGGCTTGATACGGCGACTTATAACTCCTCAACGGTCGCAAACCAATATTCGAAATCGGGAGCGGGAACAAGATCGTACTCACCCCCGCAATGATGACCTCACTGATTCATGCGAGGACTTGAGTTCTTGCTGCACCAAAAAGTCCTCACAAAAGAGGACTAATAGTACAAAGTCACGAGGGTCACGGCTTCCTGTGCCAAAGAAGAGCTCGGCCAGGCCGACGCCTGCGAGTATTCAAAGAGTGCCTGACATCCATCGTGTTGCGAATCCTGTCCCCGCGCTGCCAACTCCTCGCTTGAGAGCTCCATCGATCAGCTCTTCCCGCTTTGAAGGGCGAAATGCTGCCCTTGAGGCTCTCACAGGCATTGATCCCACCAATGGAAGACCCGTACATGTTCTTTGTCCTGTTGAGCACAGGCAAGCCCACCCACATTCCTACCACTATCCTCATTCCTCCCAATCCTCTCCGTACCTGCGCCCCCCTCGTTCCAGAAATGGTCACTCTAGCCCTGTCAATGACAATAGCTCGTACCGTGAGAGGATCTCCCCCGAGGCGTCGACTCTTTCTTTGTCGGACCATGGCGCTGATGATTACGAAGTCGAGCCAACCAGCTGGCAACCTGGCCAGCCCTTGTACGACGATCAAAGCCTTGGCTCGTCATTAGACAGCGTTGACCGTCTGTTTCGTGAGACCGATGAAGCATTCAAAGCTCTGGGGTCTGCACTTAGAGAGACCCAGCGTGCATCGCAGAATTCTGTCTTACCTTCACCACCTTCACCACCTGGAATACCTTCACATCACAAACATTCCAAATCCATGCCTCTGCCTTCGGGCTTTCAGAAACATTCGAGATGGAGAGGAGAGGGAGCATCCTCGATTCCTTCTCAACGATCATCTCCGGACAGAAGGACATCGGTGGTCAAGAAGCCTCAAAGAAAGAAGCAGAGCTTTGTTGGACAATCATTTTCCAAAGCAGCGATCCGTACGCCACGATGGACTTTGTCGGAGAATGTCGCGGACATTCTAACGGGCCAGCGTTTCAGGCGTATTGAAGCTGATGAGATGCTGACACCCGATCGTATCGAAGCTGTGCGCAGAAAACGAGAAGCGGCGCAACAACTTGACGAGGAGCGCGATGAAGAGCGTGCCAAAGAGCGATACTCGATCGACTCAATCCGGAGTGGGGCTTCAGACAACTCTGAAACAGACAACGAGCCATTTCATCTCGATGAACTAGCATCCCGAATTGGAGCGAGACAGGCTGCAGAGAACGCAGCGCTCCCGGTCGTCGTAACACCTCCGGCCCCGGAGCTGACTCCTAACCTTGATCTTCTTTCTCGGGATATTTCAATACAGGGACCTGTGGTAGGGGACAATGACTCTGTTGAAAGCGTCCAAGCTAAAAGTGACGCCTCATCAAATACGTCGCCTCAGCTTTCAACCAAGAATCATGGACGCCTTGGTACGGACGTTGTTGGAATATTTCCATCGATACCAGACGTAGTAGGAAAAGCAGCAGCCAAGTCACAACCTGAGCTGCCGATTGATGCCCTGGTCTCCGAGCCGCCAAATTTAACTATCGAAGAGACCGATGAATACTTCTATCTGAAGAGCACACCTTACACGCTCACAAAACCCTCTTTCCGTCATGGACCCATCACACTGGCCAAGGCTGAGGTGGGCAAGGGAGTCAAGACGATGGATGACACACTGGACTGGACAGCATTCCAGATGGCGATTTTAGGAGGAGCCGGAGATTTCTTCCAAGACATGTCCGCCGACGAGGACACAAAGCAGGTGGAAGAAATCACGTCATGGTTTGATACGTTTGGCTTTGAGACATATGGGGTGCTGATACCTGGAGATGTGCCTGTGCCAGAACCTGAGTCTGAGCCTGAGCCGGCGCATGGCCGCGTGCCGTCGCTGCGGTCATCTTCTCATAGTGCCTTCTCGTCAACGCCTTCAACCATCGACACGGACATTGACCTGCCGATCCCGGTGGGTGCTGAGTTCCCTTCCGGGTTCTGGAACGCCCCGGCGCCCGGTCAGGCTCTGGACAAAGCTAAGTTCTTCAACAGTACAGGGCTAAAACGATGGGTTGGCGAAGGAGGCCCCAAACGCCCAGTGTCGCACAACGAGGAGGGAAGCCTACCACCGAGTCCGATGATGCCTCTCGTGGTTCATATGAGCGATGGCGAAGCCGATATTCCGGATACAATCCCGATGGGTTATAACCTGCATCACGATCTAGGTGATTTTCTGAGATGGGAGGCGGAAAACGTTTATGCATCTGGATTTAGCATGTCACCTTGAAGGTGATTTACGTTCATTCTTTTGGTTTTGTGATACCTGGTGTTTACGAGCTGGAATACTCATACATCTATCCCCTGCATGAGATTTTTTTTGACACTTACGATGTTATTATACATAGGCATTGAGGGCGCTTTAAGCATTTATCCACCTAATATAGAACGATCATGACGTTGGTACGAAGTTTCATGCAGATAGATGAGCTAAAAGAATAGATGTTTGATGTTTGAGATGGCCTGTTGGATGTTTCTGGTGTTGACAGTGATAAGTCGAATTATAGAGTCGAGTAAGGTTTCTTGGCAGGGGATGCACCACTGAGCCAATCATCACCATCGCTACTCATGCTTAACCCCCACAATGTTTACATCTCACTTAGCCTTCGTTCCACCCTTGCAACACATCTCAAACATACTCTTCAGCATAACAAGACAAAGAAACAAACGAAACAAGAATTATTTGCTTCTTCTTTATTTCAAGTTGCCATCGCCTTTACTCTCAAAGACTACTCTATTTCAACATACCTGCATAATATTTCCACACCGCACTCCATACCACTCTCATCACAACAAAAGTTCTTTGTTCCACCTCGCTTCTTTAAGCCAAAAGCAGCTTCACAAAGACATACCACAGACCACACCTTACAAAAATGCTCAGACGCCCCGCAACAACACTGCACATCACCTCAGAAGACGTCGCGTCCTACGAGGACCGACGCGCCCGCGAGGCCCTTGTCGCAGCCCAGCAGGCCCGAAGGGCTGCAGCTGTCGCAGCTGCTCAGCAGAGCCAGGCCGATATGGAGGGCGTGCATCAGGCGCTGCAGGAGAGGGAGAGGGAGGATGATTTGAGGAGGGCTAGGGAGGAGAGGATTGGTGTTTCGAGGAGACGATGAGTGGGAAATGGTTATTGTGTGATTTGCTTTGATGGCGGACTCTGGAGATCATGGTCACTGTGTTTGGGCTTGTATGCATCACTTGATGAAGTTCATCTATTCATTCTTATTACTTTTATGGTCTTTTGATACATATAAAACTGCTCTGCGTGAGCACTGTGTCAGCTATTAAGCAAAACCCGACCTTTTCCCCAAGAGATCCTCATGTTCTCCATATTATAATGTGAAGATGTTATATACAATAGCACAACGTTATTCTTATGCGCGAAAACTCCTGCAGTGAGCATAACCTATCCTTTCCATGCAAGATATGCAAAAAATGCCAATACCATCCAAGTCACACGCCATGCTGTAGTCCATAGTTCTCGACTGATTACTCCAAGAGCTTTCTTACCGCCGATACGTTGGTCTTGAACGCCTGTGCTGAAAAGATTGTCGTCGACGTGGATGCGCGGTCCGCCAGCAGACCCCCAGCCCCAGCGCTTGTCGTTGCGTCCTCCGCGCCGGGCCTGCCATCGACCTGATGTCTGGACGGGAGATGCACTCCTCCCGTTGCGGGGTGCTGCGGCTGATAAGCGCGAGGGAAGATGGTGTGCTGAAGTACCTGAGGATGTCGTGTTGCGGTAAGACGAAGCCTCGGGTGGGTCCATCTTGTCCTTGTACACGGGGAGCACGCTCGAGGGTGACGATTTCTCGGGTGCGAGCGCGAAGGGGGTGAGTGAAAGTGCGGGAACAAGTGCTGCGCGAACGACTAGAAGAACAAGAGTTGCCACGCCAAAGACGATATATTCCATATAAGTATGGATCTGATTAGGCATAAGACACATGTGTGTCTGAATCGTCTGCTCTGGTGCTCCAGGTAGGGGTTTGCCCTTGGCGTCAACAGGGTTATACATGCTGACCATAAGGAAACCAGGTGTAGGCACACCCATAGCCATACTCATGCTCTTGACGGTAATTTCGCGAACGTTCTCCTTAGCATCAGAGTGCACAACCTCGCAGTAGTCATGATCGTCACCTGAAAAGACATGCTTGATGTTTCCTATGCTCTTGATCAACTTGACCGAGTCAAGCTCGTTGAGAACATTTTGGTACTGATATCCTCCAACAATGCTAAGAGCATTTCGGTTATCGGGGAAAACTGGCTCTTTTTGGCCCTTGGGGGGTGTCGTCGGCGGCCAGTGTTCTCTTTGAGGTCCGCAGGGTGTTCCGGGGGCTCGGTATAATGGGACGTGAGTAAGGAGAATTGTAGGAAAGTCGGGCCCTTCACTCTTATCTGCTTCGGCGTTGTTACCCCAAGTTGGCTTCGACTTGTCCAACTCCTCAACATTATGAGGATATCGCAGTCCTCCCTTGAGATCGTAGTAATGTCGCAGCTCCTCCTCAGCTGCCTTTTGCTTCAATGTCTTCACATTGTCCAGAAACTCGTTCACAGGACCGAAAATGGGCTTTAGGTCATGTTGGTTCTTGTACTCTGAAGTATCAGCGCTCAGTGAGACTGAATCAACGGATACGATAGTGTGGTTTCCGATAACGTCAACGCGGTTGACATCTCCAAAGAATGCCTCGAATCGATCTCGAACGGGAACTTGGACTTGCGCACCAAATCCCAGGTCATGGTTTCCGGGCAGACTAGCCACCAGCTTCCGCCCACGCTGCCAAGGTCCAGGCACTTCGCCGCCGTCGTTGAAGTGCTCGAAGAAGATGTCTCCAAACCTCTCATACTCCTGCAACCAAAAGTCCTCGCCGTACTTATTGTGCCACGACTCGACCAGCTTCTTTTCATCCTTGGAACGACCCCGCCCCCATTTCGGATCGACGAATTTGCCCTCTCTAGTCTTCCACTCACGACCACCGTCGAATAAATCGCCCAGGAAGAACAGGCTATCGGGGTGTAGGCGGCGTTGCATCGCCTTGTAGCCTCGTCGCATGTAGTTATCAGTTATAAGAACTGTCAAAGGGTTGAGAGGCCACGGACGGCCGGGGTAGGAATGAGGATCGATGATTTGAGGATCGGCGACGAAGACGAGGTGGTGAGGCTTCGCATCTTTCGGCTGTATATCGTCAGTCTTTGTTCCCCTACAACTTAAAGCGCATCTTCTGCCCTCCAAGCAATGCTGAACATACCCATTTCTCCCAATGATCCCAGTCACAGCTAGCGACTTTGCTACTAAACACCCATCTCTCGCCGTACAGCAGCACAACGATCCAGAACAGAACTAGCAGATGAGGAAAGCTCAACAATCGTCTCGAGGTCAGATTGAGCTTTATCCTTCGCACGACTCGTTCGCCCGCCGATATAGCCATACGCTTTCCCGGACCGGAAACCCATATTCTTAGCTGGTGCGCCGTCTGCTTTGCTTTGGTCGATAACACATGGCCTATTGACTGGATGTTCCTTTGGATCTTGGAACTGGCACGATACTGGTATGGGCGCGACATGATGGCGCCATGCCCTGAAAAGCACACACGAGAGCCTAATTCTTTTGAGTTCGCTGGGTGTTTTTCCGTCGTATTGCACTTCGTTCGGGATGTTTTGGTTTGTCGTCGAATTGAACTGTGTTGATCGACAGTCCAAGGGACAAGGAGACCCCTTGAGCGAATGGCGATGTTTCAGTCAACAGTACTAGTGTCGTGTCGTGCACTCTTAATATTGGGACCGTATCGTCGAGAATTCGCCGTCTTTTCGTGTCCAACGTTGCACAAGGTTTTCAAAGAGTGTAAGGTTTAGAAAAACAGACGTCGTGAGGTTGAAGCTTCTTGTCTCCTCACAAAGAAGCAAATACATACGTAGCTTTGAGCTTGTGCCTCGACATGATTCGCCAACCTTTTTTTTGCCCTCCCGCGCCTGCAGGATGAATTTCCGGGGCCGGATTGGAGCGGGATTAGCGCTGAGAACCCCCGCTATTCAGGGGTTTTAGCGGCGATAAACTGCATCGTTTCAGGGGCAAGACAACGGGAATAATGCCGATGGGCCAGTCTTGACCTTTCTGGACGGCGTCATAATCGTGAAAGTATGAGAATGAAGTAATCAAGGCTCGTCTTTTCATTTGTGCTGAGCCAACAATTATACACGCCTTTTTCTTAGACGGTTGTATGTACTAAAAGCTAGATTTGTCCAATAGAGAGCAAATATCATCTCTGAATATCCCAAAACTCCATCCGAATGCCAAGGGCATATAAAGTAGTCATGTCAAGATACAAAACCATATGCAGAAAATCAAAACACGTAGATAGTCCTTTCTAGACTTATCTTACACGATAAACATCAACGTCATCATCATCGTCTTCGCTATAATCGTCATGCTCCGGTGGAGGAGGATTCTTAGCCTTCTTACGGAAGCTGAGTAGTCTCTTGAACCCACTTGGCTCCGCAGCTTCTGCGGCTCCAGCTTGGGCCATCTCTGGCTCCTGTTCGTGAATGTCTCCCGCGTCATTCTCGTTCTCGTTCTCGTAATCATAGAAGAGCTTTGGCACTAGAAGTCGGTATGGCTTGGTGATACCAGCAGGGTCCTTGGGGTTGATCTCGACGTTCAGGGTGATATCCAATCCACCCTCAAGATCAACGGCGAACTTGTCTGGCTGCTTCTTCTGCTTCGTGGAAAGGCCGGTAGGTGTCCTGTAAAAGTTTCCAGGACGCGGCGCAGGGGGGATGTAGCCCACAGCTTCTCGCGAGTGTGACATGGCTCGCGATCCGATAGTTTGGGCTCGCTGAGGTGGCCGGGCCATGAAGTATGAGTCGTCACCTTCAGTGTACTCGTCGTAGGCTGCACCACCTCGAATGCCTGAGGGTCCGGGACCCCCACGGCGAGGAGACTGAGGTTCGTCCCAGTACTCCTCATCATCATAATAAGGATCAGCACCTCCCCAGTTGCCATTGATGCCGCCATCATCAGCTGCACGACGTTGACTAGGTCGTCGGATAAATCCGAAAAATCCGGCCTTCTTGCCTTCAGGGGCTTGGTCTACAGACATAGAGCGCTGAAGCTTGGCTGGGGGAGGGCGCTCCGAGTTTGTCGAGTTACGTCGCGACAAGCTGCGGAACAAACCACCACCTCCTCGCGTAACGGGAGGTCGAGATCCGCCGCGAACAGTCTCTCTGTTGAAGTCGGGGCGCGCATCGGAGGATGTAGACTTGCTTCTGGAGAGCGACAGTCTTCGGAGAAGGCCACCCTGCTTAGGAGGAGGGCTTTCGCTTCTTCCATCAGAAGATCCGGGTGGTGTAGGTGGTGGTGTCGTACCAGGCTGCCACTCGCGGATGGCACACCAGTTTCGGTGGGGGAGAAGATGCTTGTTGTTTCTTGGCTTGCCATCAACTCCTTGCTGGAAGAGGGGAATCATATCCTCGTCAGTCTGCTTGTCGAAGTGGTGAACCTTGTTCCTCTTGTTCAGCACATCGGCCATCAGATCAGGAGGCGGTGTGTTAGCAATGGCTGATGAGATAATGTTGGGCATGTATCGTGGGTCCTTGTGTTTGGCGAGGCCAAGCTTGGGGTTGGAGTAGAACTGTCCAACAGCGGCAAGATGGACGTCACCACTGAGAATGGTGACTCGGAGAGACTTGTCAATAGCAAGATCTTGCAAGTCCTCGATCACGACAGCTCGCTCCTGCTTGTGGTTCTTAGCAGTCCAGTGGTCGTTGAGATCATCCAAGACTTCAACACCGCCATCGATGTTGTTAAGCGCCTTACCAAGAACACCTGTACGTCCAAGTGCCTTGACAGGGTCCATAAGTCTGGAGGTCAAGCTAGAAACGGGTCAGCCTCACGTTTAGAAGTATTCGTCAGAAGTCACTTACATATTCTCCAACCAGACCAACCTGGGATAAGCGATTGGAATACCCAAAAGCACCAGCAGATGCTCAACCTGGCCACGACGAACCTCAGCGTAAAGACGGTTCATGATCTTCTCCCACGACTTATCAGAGACAACATCATGTTCCGTCCTTTCTGTGCGACAATCGACAGCGAGAAGTCCGACCCTTGAACCAACAGACAGGAAGAGACTGCGACCCAGCTCATTGATGTATGGGCCAGGCTCGTTACCAAGAATCCAGCTTGGTTCAGTGTTCTCCATCTCAGTCAGAATAGACTGGTGTTGGAACAGCATATAGTACTTGTGTGCAACAGCACCCAGACCACTCATGACTGGGGACTTCATGTCATGATGAGGATACGAGCCATATCCGTCAAAAATGTCATGGTCATCCCACATGTTGACCATGGCAATTTGTGAGTTGGCAAGACCGAACAGGCCTTGAGAGAACCACATACAATATCTCTCCAGGTAGAAGGTTTCCAACTCATCCTGCATCTCAGGCGTGAGAGCGGCAGTGTGTTTGTGGACAGGGTTGCGAATGTTGAGCCACTCCTTAAAGAGGCTGCATTCCTTCGAAACAACGTCGTTGTAGATCTGGTCACCACCTCCAATCATAAGATGGAAAGGCCGAGATTGGTGGTTGTTCAGAACATCGCGCCACATAGGGTCGGGTCCGCTCAGCTCATCAGGCTTCACACTTGAGCTGAAACCGTTGCAGCTGTGGAACATCATGTTCATCGTCTCACCCTTAGCGGGGACCCAGAAACCGGTGGCAGGACCACGGTTGATACGGTACGCAATGCGCTGCTGCTTCTCGCGCAACTCGACCTCAATGTTGAAGCGCCAGAAAGTGCATCCACGTTCGGCATGAAGTCTGAAGCCTCTGACATCCTTGTACTTTTGGACCTTCTCACCATCAGCGCCTGCCTGCTTTCTGCGGTTAGTGAATAAGCCTGGCAACTCAGGAGGACCATCGGGACCAGCAGGCTCCAGTGGGCTGATAGTTTGCTCGAACAGTCCTTCATCAGTCTCATCGCGAGAAAGATCCTTTGCCTCTGGCAAATGGTCCACAGGTCGCACGTAGAGGGTTTCTCCTCTGCGGCCAACCTTGGGATGACCAGCGATGGGATCAACATACTCAGGAGACAGGTCTCCTTTGATACTATGAGGAGGTGCTGGCAGCAGATCAAGACCCTGAACAAAGAGTCGCAGCGTGGGAGCGATGTCATATGAAGAATCGGAATCTTGAGTGACGATCATGATGCTGCCACGCCACATTTCTCGCTCGGCCAGATTACCAGCTCTGTTGGGGACCTTCTCACGCTTGATCCCGCAATATCTCAAAAGCGGGCCGCACTTCATGTAAAGCGCAGGCTTAAAGCGAGTAGGTGCTGGATTCAGGTTAGCAATGTTGGAACTGCAAAGCGTCTGTGTTTAACTTACTCTGCTCATCATACTCGCCATCGAAAGCCTCGGCGTTTCGTGGCGCAGAAAAGCTCTTCCTCTTGTCTTGCTCCCACCAAGCCTGATGTGTATCTGGCTCAGCGACAGGACCATCCTGAATTTCCAGGTAGGTTCCAGACAAAGTACCGACTGTTCCCTTCCTCCACTCGTCTAGCCATTGAGGCGGCTGGTAAAGACCATCACCAGGGACCATTTCTTCTGGACGCTTGAATACCATCCTTGAAACGTGATGTCCTTCAGAGCTTTCAGAAGAGAAGCTGTCTGCTCGGGCGGCCTTTCTGTGGACAGCTGCTTGGTTCTGGGCGAGAGTGTTATCATCTTTTCTGCCAAGCAGTCTGGTACCAATGGACATGTTGCGCTGGGGCGGTGGGATGAATTCATCCTCATCGGCATATTGAACTCTGGGTGCGGGATCAGTAACGCGCCTCTTGATGCCCTGGTTATCGCCAGGCATAGGCATTTGTTGACGGGTCGGCACATAGTCAATCGACGGTCGTCCTACGTCTGCGGTCTGTGGGGGGTTAGGAGGAAGTTCCTTCTCTTTAGTGAAACGGTCATTAAGTTCTTGGGTAATCTGTCGCGTGTTTTGTCGTGTGGGGGGTTCTTGAGGGTTCTGTCGGGTGGGAAGTTCTTGAGGAATCTGTCGAGAAGGAAGGAGGTCATCTTGGTCGTCATAGTAATAATCATCATCAAACTGGTGGCAGTACTTGGAAATGGGTGGTCCAGGAGGAGCGCGCCTCTCCGATACTACCCTGCGAGGATAGCCAAGATCAGCTGGGGGAGGCTTCTTGAGCTTGTTGCTGCCACTTCTGGTCAAAGAGAATCCACTGCTTTGCGCAGGTGGCTGGGCTGGTTGGGCCTGTGGTCTTGGCACTGATTGTTCAGGAAGCTGTGCGTTATCTCGAGCCGCTCGCTCACGGAAGCTCAGGTTGCGTTGGGACATACCAGAGTCCAACTCGGCAGCTCTGGGGGCGGATTGCTCCATGCGCCTAGGCGCAGGCTCAACTTCTTCTGGCTGGCGCAATGCGCCTGATCCAAAAGTCATATCGTCTGCTGGCCGTTGCGCGACAGAACTGCGGCGACGATGCGAGCCACCTCTTTGCACAGTGACCTGGGGAGGCAGCTCCTGGTACACAAATGGAGAAGCAGTCTCTTCTCTTGGCGCATTCTGTGGAATGTCCTGGTAGGTGTCTTGTGGAACATCGCGCTGTGTGTCTCTTTGGGTATCTCTTGGTGCTTCTCTGGAGTAGTCTCGGGACACATCTCTGTGCGCCGGAGGCTGCCCAGCTGAAAAGAAAGCTCCGCCTCCTGATGGACGCCTCTCACTATATGTGACAGAGGGTTTCCGTTCATGGGATTGCTGCACTTGCGGGCCTGCGGGTTGCTTTCCAGCTTTCAGTGCCTGTCTCGCTCTGGCGCGTTTTTCGGCGGCTTCGACTCGGGCGCGTTTTTCCTCCTTGGTCATACTATCGAGCGTCAACTCTAGCCTTTGGAGGGGTGATCGGTCGTCTGCGTACGCTTTTTGACGTTTTGATGACCCGCCTGTTGTTCTCCTAGGCAATTGATCGTATGCGCTGGCGCTCGAACCTCGTCTTGAGAAATCCTCTTGGCCTTGATCATATCTCTGACCTCCAGTCCTCTGGGAGGACCGTTGGTACTGTTCGTCTTCCATATCGTCGTCTTGTGAGTTAGGGTCGTAAGATGCAGTTGCGTCGGGAGCGGTGTGGGTATAAGGAAGACCGCCGTTACCGTATGGGTGGCGGTAGCTCACAGGAGGGCCGCGAGGAGCCTCTTGAGCAGCTGGAGGAGGCGACAATGGCTCGTTGCCGTAGACTTCTTGCTGTCGACTGTTGTGACGAGGCTTCGAGGACTCTCCAGCAGCAATATCTCGACGGTAAGAAGAGGGTCTCGGGGCTAGACCTTGAGGAGCGAAATTAGAAGTGGTAGGAGATTCATAAGGACTAAAGGTAGATTCAGAAGGAGCTTCAGTGGCCTGAGTTTGTAAAGAACCACGATTCGATCTGCGAACTGGGGCAGCGTCGAGCGAAGATCTACGGTCAGCATTATAGGTATAGTCGTCCGACTCAGACCTGCGGCGGGTATGGCCCGCATTGCCAGCCTGGGCGACCTTAGGCCCGGGCAATTGGCCCCAGTATGGCGTAGACATTTGAGGCTGACGGTTGGAGGAACGAGCGGTGTGATTGGGCAAACACGTTAGAGGCCAAAAATTAACCAGCAAAAAAAAAAAAAGAAACGATGAATATCGGGCGTTGAATCGCACGTTCGGAGGCGGGTAAAAGATGAGAGACACTTTGCTCGCTTGGAAGCGAACGAAGCTTTGGGTTGATTAGGCGCTAGCGATGAATGGCAGCCCAGCCAAGAAGATGGAGATCCAGGTAGTTTAGCGGGTCCTTTCTCTTGTCTAGGGCTCTTGCGAGATGCCGGACTAGCCCAATGCTGTGCAGAATTGGAGGTGAAGAGACAACAAGTGGAAGAAGAATTTTCTTACGGTCTGCAGGGACCAGAACATCAGAGGAGGGAGGGAAGAGGCGTTGAGAGGTTGAGAAAAGGTCAAGGTTTCATGGGTCAATTACGAACGAACGATAACAGCGCAAGCTGGAAACTGGCTTTCCTTCCTCTGCCTTGAATCCCAAATTGCCGCGGCAGTACAGGGATCACGAGCCTAAACTCATTCAGGAGCTATTTACACCCTGGTAGCTAAGCTTTCCCCATGCTCATTATCGGTTCCCAGCCTCGAGGTTATCACGGATCGGTCATCCTGAGGTGAACTTCGGAGTTGATATCTCCCCAGAATACACTTTTGCACTGAGCAAAGTCACATCAGAAAAGTGATATAGGGGTAATTGAAGCAACTAGCAAGGATCCAAAACTTGATATATCTTGCAATTACAGTTTTCACCTCGTCAAGTTGAGGTTGGGGGATGGCTGGGGGCGGCGGGGTGTCACCATGTGTCTCGTCTTACCCTTGAAGCTCCTCCGAAGACAAGACCGAAAAAAGCGGGTGGCTGGCTACGGACACACGGGACGGGCCCGGACAAGCAAGACACCAAACGGGAGGATGCAAGACACGGAAGTAGGAAACTAAATTGATCAATGTTGGTTTGATAATTCATTGTTGATGCTTCATCAACTCGTCACGATTTTTGTCGCTCACAATACAGCACAGCTCTATCTCAATTAAAGTAATCAATTAAACTCGATGAAGTCATATCTATATCGGTTGCTCCCGAACAAGTTTGGTCTCTTAAGACACATCCAAGATCGTTGGCGCGCGGGCGGGCGGGATGGCCCGATTAAACTTTGTATTGCAGTAAGCTGTAGCCTCAATATACAAATGAGGATTGTGAAGTGGATATTTCTATAGGTACAATTACAATTGCGGCACATCTCAAGACATTCAATTGTTCGTGTTTCCTCATCTGGCAATCGTCAAGTCCTGCACCTTAGTTGAGTATAGTACCACAAAACTAATCCTCGCAAAGCTACAGGCGCCCAACCTCTCTCGATCAAAGCCACGCGGCAGATGCTGCACGTCGTTATCCGTTTCCAACAATTGATTGATGGAATCGCGATTTATTCTGCAAGGTACCTCTTGGATTTCTCGTATTCTCTGGTCTTTGTCGTTCGAGTGTTTCATCAGGATGCCCGTGATATCCCAGTGAGCTCGGTGGTTGGTTACATTTTAGTGTTTGCGATACTCGGTTGCGCACACTGCAGCCTTGTCTTAGCACGGTCATCAGCCCGTTGTTAATTCCCATAATATGATAGGCTTTCTAGCTGATGACTGATTTGTCGCGTCTGAGAACGTAGTAGGCAGCCACATTCATAAGCTTGGCCTCAACCCTTCTTCCCTCTCTGTACTGTACCGGCCTCAGTTTTATCAACCTCAAGAGAGATACTAGAGAAACCCTATACTGAGCTAGAACACTTTATCTTGGAGTGAATGTTGAGTTTGCGGGAGATGTGAGATACATTAAACTGTCATATTGGGACTGGGAACAAGTTTCTTTCTAAAGAAGATGGCTCTACAAACCTTGCTCTCCGAATCTTTACCTGTCGACCTTCTCGATTTCGTTCTCTCACGCTTACTTCCATAACCATCCTCGATATGCCTTACAATTGGGGACTGTGGGTATGTCTGCGTCGTAGTTTCCGAACCTGATGGTATTGTAGCATGATTGACGTCTCCCATACCCTCCATGTTACCAGGTGCGAATTCCAAACGAGTCAGTCGAGAGTATGCGAACAGCTTCCATCCTCATGTCTAAGAAAACGTGTACAACATAAGGCCCAAAACATTACTGCATTGAGGACCGGTGATTAGGGGTCATCTCTCTCAAAGTCCACTTCAACTTTTATATCTTAAAGCTTAGTAGCCAACTGTTCTCTACCTAGACACTGAACTCGATATCCCGGGAGGTTTACAGGGTAGGGGGTTGACTATTCCTGTGGCTAAGCACACCCAAGCGCTTGGACGTCATAGGCTCAATTCGCGGACCGCTCAACAACGGCGGATCACCGCCACAGCTGATCGGCTTCCGTAGCTCAGTTGGTTAGAGCGTCGTACTAATACTTCAATCTGAATATTCAGTGATGCGAAGGTCTCAGGTTCAAGCCCTGGCGGGAGCATGTCTCTCATTGCCTATCAGCTTCTTTTTTTGTCGATTCTGAATCATCTGATTGCGTTGCGAATAGATCTTTTTGTCGACATGTACAGACGACGATGATAGAGGTGCTGTGTTTTGGCGCGCGGTGTGGCGCTGGAGCGTTGTTCGTCGAAGGAAGGAAGGAAGTCGCTATAACACGAGGAAACGGCGGGCGACGATTGGCGAAAGAGTGGGGCTGATCTTGATGATCAGATAAGATTAGTGGAATCAGCTTCAAATCATTACACCATCTGGATGTAATTCCTCAGAAAGAGTCAGGTTTTATCATCAAGGTTGCAACTGAATGGTCAGCTATTCAACTTGTAGTTGAACACTGAATCGACTGCTCTGAGGGTTATCATGATCAGAAACTCCCGATGACAGCCTTTATGTTGCAGTACCATAAGGATATCCTCAAGATGAACTAAAGTGCCCTACTCACAAAGTAAAACTACCATTCTTCTGCTTCACAACGGCATGCAAGAAATCTCTCAACCCGTGCATCGTCGGACGAGAAGCTATCGAGCCATGTTGGCTGTTACTATGGGCCTTCCCCTTTATGAGCCCAAATAGCCTAAACTCGCAAATAATGGCTTGTAAATTTCGTCTCTTATGCTTCCACAGCTAGGTTTCCTGATCCCTGAATGACTATTGGAGTAACATTTTGAGGTGTAGAAATGATCAAGCGCCTTGTTCCAAAATGCTTCAAAATGGGATCGTTAACGTGACTCAATTTATGCAACGGTATAAATCACAATAGCTGTTACGTTTAAATCATAACGCCAGTCCAGGTTCTAGAAACACTCCTGTTCATCTATCCATCCATTGAAGAAACAAGGAAACAAAATCCCCAAGCATTCCTGGCTTTCACCTCTCCAGGTTCCACCAGACTCCATGAATTGATGGCATGTACCCATACAATCGTTCCGAATGTGCCCATTTCTGCACCGTCTGCCATGTTCCCTGACCCAAGGTAGTATACGAAACCCCCACCCAAGCCAATGTAACCAATGTGACAAAAAGGTAGACCGTAGCAATATAGAGTGGGACACAGTTACGATCCCGTAATTGCTTGATGTAGTCAGGAAGGCTAATGAATGCTTGTCTCTCTTCTTTCTCAAGCCGATATCCCTCATAGTATACCACGTGGGGCTTCATTATCGTGTAAGAAGTGACGCCCCTAGCCGCCACAGTCTTTGGGACGGGCTTGTGACGAACGATTTTCGGCGTCACTGAGATCTTGACTCTGGCAGTCGACATCACCTGTCGGCTCCGGGCTTCGAACTCGCCGGAATCCATATCCTGTCGTATAGCTGCCACTTTTGAGTTTACGTATGCGTCGTGACAGCTGTTTGTTAGATTCGTCGAGTATCGGTCTCCTGGGGCAGTCCAGTCTATTGAGACTATGGCTGGCGACAAACGTACGAGTACACTGAGCCAACCGGCATACGCAATCACATCATGCAGCGACTGGTATAGTTGCAACGAGCGAGTAGGCTTGGAGCTTGTAATCTCGTTTGCATAGGCATAGATAGGGAGTAACATGGCTACCATCCGAGTGCACAACTCGTCAACCTCTTCCCAAAACCGAGGAGGCTCGCCATTGCTTGTCCGGAGCCACGTCCTAGTGGTGTGAGAGCGAAGGCTGCTGCGTTGGAATCCTGTGTCAATGTCAGTGTGGTACTCGCGGAATCCTGTGTCACCTTACACACCTTCTGCAATGATGAGTGCAGTATCGGATTTCTCCAGCATCTCATCATGCATCCCATCGGCTCCAAATAGCAGCGACGAGAACACCTTCCTATCAAGGACTCTGAAGACGATAGCTGCGAGTAGGTTGACCCTCTCGTTCCCATCACGGAGAAGCAAATCCCATTGCCCTGCTCGTGTGTCTGGGTGAGCTACAAGCTCGACATACCTAAGAAATTCCTCTGGGTACTCTCTTAACCAAGGAGAAGTCTGGGTGACCGCGGGTTTACCCCCAGGAAGGAATGCCGACTGAACGAGAGCAAAGATTTCGACATAGAGGTTGTTGAAGTGTATTTCGTAATATTCATCTGGGAAATCCTGATCGAGCTTCTTAAAGTCAAGACCACGACGGTGTGGGTGAAAAGACCGGAACTCCTTCATTCTGGCATGCAAAATAAAGCGCGGAAGAGCAAAGGGGATTCGTATCAAACAAGTTGTTTGTTGCAGAAGGCAGCTGGGCCAGCAGATCGGGTATGTAAGGGAACAACTAAACAAAAGAACTTGGTATAAACGAAGGACAGAGAACTAGACAAGAGCTGATGTTGGATATTTATCGAAAAGAGGATGACCTGAAAGACGACGAGCTTGATCCTCCAGGAAGGGCAGCAAAAAAGGTGAAGCCAGAGCTAATGCTAAAGAGAGAATTGCTTCGAGTCTTGGTCTTTGGAGCATTGTCCTTTGTCTTGGGGGCATCCTTCTCAAAGGAAGTGGCTCGAGTTTCGGGCTCCATGATGAAAGAGGTACGTGGTAGTAGAGTTGAGAGAGCTTTAGTTTAGGTAGCAAAGAGGTAGTTCGAGATGGTGTGCTTGCGAGGGAAGCTTCTTTGTTTTACGGGGAGATGGGCTTATTATAACTTGGTCTATATATGGAGCATCTTGGTTTAGGTCGACACGAACGAAAAACGTCGGCATGCCCACCCTGGTCAGCCCATGGTTGATCGTGCAGGTCTCGGATGATGGGCTCTCAAATGAGGGGCTCAAGAGACCCAAAATACCGTGAGGGTGGGATGGAATCGTGTCTGCGAGACGCGTTCGCATTCCAGACTGGCCAGCCAGTGCCTAAGCTCCTGCATGAGGAGCTAGCGTTGGGACGTTGATGATCATTGGGACAAGATCATGGTGCACAAAACGTAATGAAGCGGGTGTGCACCAGCTGTCATTCACTTTGTGGGACGAGATGTTTACAAAAAAGCCAATAGAGGAAGTAAAGTTCACGTTAAATCCCGCCCCTTGGAAACCAAGCCCGCTCATGAGTGGTGAATGTGCTTCGTGGTGGGCGATCGTTGAGGCTTAATGGTAGGCTTGGGATATCGTTGGTGCATTGGGCGCCTCTTTCCAAGGGAGAAGTGACGCAGCAATGCTGAAGTTGGCACAAGTTGGTCAGGAGGAGACATCTGACTGGATGAGAGGAATTATGTGAAACCGCTTTTACCGTTTGTATAAGTTGGGTTTCTGATTGTGCCGTTTCCTTTGTCCCTCGCTTTAGCCCAAGTGTAATTTGGGTTGGCTGTAGCCGTCGGTGCGATGTACTGGCGCTTGAGGAATGTCTGGATTCCCGCCTGCATGAAAAATGGTGTGAGGCATGATCGATTCAAGAAATGCAGAAACATGTATGTAGGTATTCAACTGGTTGCAAGTGGAGTCAATGGGGGCCACGAAGTTGCAGCGATGACTTGGATAATTGTATTCATATGACAACGCATTACCGCGGTCGATATGCGAATGGGCACAGCAGCTTGGCATTTGTGAGTTTCCAAATCACAACCTGAGATGGGCTCACTTCCAAGAGTAAAAGCTGTGATCCGTCCTACGTCCGAATTAGACATCCGCGTGACTGACAGTACTGCGTCATATGCAGCGTCGCATTGAGTTCTGTAGTCTCTCGAGACCCGATTGACGCTAGTTGACAGTCAGGTTTGTAACTCTATTTGTGGACATATCTTGTTGGTATTTTGCGGATGCTTCAAGCCTGGACAAAGCAGAACAAGCTGGGAGAAGACAAACCGCTTGTGTTTCCGGTCTGTTCTCTTTGCCTTGCCAAAAATCACCTCTTATTAGTGGCTATCAAAGAATGGCCATGAAAGGAATTGCGCGATAGTCCAAGTCCCAACTGTATGGTTCAGATTAGGGACAAAGAGGATCTTCCTTGGCACGTGAAGCCCTTGTTGAAACCACGGAGCTTCGACTTTGACTCCAGTCTCAGTTAATATCTGTTACCGACCCTTGCTGTATCAATGCGAAATACCTGGTCATTAAGGAGCTTCGAAAAAGAATTGCTTGTCTGAAACGTTTAGAAATGGTAGCAGGTCGGGATGAAAATTTGGCCTCGTATTCTAGGCCGAGATCAGGCCCAACAAGGCATCAACAGCCCTTGTGGGAAAGAGAGTGATTGCTTTTACCAGTTTAGGTCAGCACCCAAGAATTTTTGACCTACCTTGCGCCTCGCGACACAAACCTACGCACCTTCCGACAAACGTCACTTCTACCTAGGCTCTTTCCCTTTTGCTAAATCTTCGCGACTCTTGCCTGGTGCAAAGTTGTAAACAATTTTTATAAACGGAAGGAATCACTCTAACCCTCCATTTTATCACTCCTCGCCCCACTTCCACAGCGCTTGCTTTGCCTCCGCTATCATCCTAAATCTGCCCCGCGATCTTTCATCCGCGAAGCCCTTCATCTTCCACCTCGACCTCACGAGAAACACCAAACACAATGGCTGCCGCCGCAACAGAAACCCCCAAGATGGACGAGCAGGTCGACCTCACCACCATCCCCGTCGACCCCGCCGGCAAGGAAGATTCTTCCGATGTCAAGGACGACAAGCCCGTCACTGTTTTCCACGACAAGGATAACTTTAACGTCAAGCACCCTCTTCAGAACAAGTGGACTCTCTGGTTCACCAAGCCCCCGAGCGGAAAGGTGCGAAACACTATACTTGCATGCCAAATTTTATATACTAATACCAGCGACAGGGCGACAACTGGAACGATCTTCTCAAAGAAGTTATTACCTTCGACTCTGTTGAAGAGTTTTGGGGTGTCTATGTGAGTCGAAAACTTTGTCCTTCTCGACAATAATTCTAACTTTTTCAGAACAACGTCGCCCCCGTTTCCGAACTCTCTCTCAAGTCCGACTACCACCTGTTCAAGGAGGGTGTTCGCCCTGAGTGGGAGGACCCCCAGAATAAGCATGGTGGTAAGTGGTCTTACCAGTACAAGGACAAGCGCAACATCGACATCGACCGTCTTTGGCTCCAGGTTATGATGGGTGCTATTGGCGAGACCCTTGAGAACGAGGATGATGGTGAGGTCATGGGTGTTGTTGTCAACGTCCGTAAGGCTTTCTTCCGTATTGGTGTGTGGACTCGCACCATTGGAAAGAGCATTCCCGGCCGAGGAGAGGGTGACGTCGCTGGTGGTAAGGGCCGCAGCGGAGAGAAGGGTAAGGAAATTCTTCTGTCTATTGGACGCCGCTTCAAGGAGGTCCTCGAGTTGCCAGCTTCCGAGCAGGTTGAGTTCTCTGGTCACACCGACAGTGCTCACTCTGGAAGCACAAGAGCCAAGGCAAAGCACGTTGTTTAAGAACGTGTGACTATTTACGCGAGGGCACGACGTTGATTTAGCACGATATCCGATAATGACCATTTCACGTTTCTGAACTTGACGCCGCTCGCTCGGCAATCTACCAAAGATTGACGAGTGGTTGATGAAGAAGCGGTAGGGCAAGGGAGCTACCGGCTTGGACCATGACAGGGATATTTCCGGACTGGCCACAGCTTATCCTTGATTTCATTTGGTTCAATATTATACCGGCGTTGCTTGGCAGGGGCTGTTTCCCTAGTGGCATCACGAAATATGAAAGTCGGCCACTAGAAGGGAAGAAAAATAGATTTGTACTTTTGATCAACCAATCCTGATAGTATCACACAAGTTTCTGATAGCCAAAATCGAATGCTATCAATTTGCAAAATTATTTGACATGGCTCATGATTATACAGTGACTACAGAATATTACACTTTTTATTACCCTTTAGTTTTCATCGCCGCTTATGTCGTCGGGGAATATGGTCTTGACCAACTGTTTCTTGTTGATCTTGCCCATAGCATTTCGAGGAATTTGGTCAACGAGCCTCATTACTTGAGGAATCTTGTAGTTTGCCAAGCGTCCCTTGAGAGCTCGTCGCATATCAAGTGCCGACCACTTCTTGACCACGTCGTTGTCCAGAACTAGCACAGCACCAACCTTGTGCCCCCATTGCCCGCTGGGAACAGCCACGACGGCTGCTTCGGAGACTTGAGGCAGGGACAGGAGTTCGCGCTCGACTTCCAGAGCGCTCACCTTTTCGCCCCCTGTCTTGATGATGTCGGCTGATTTGCGGCCTTGAATAAAATATAGGGGACCGTGAGTCCAGGATTGGGTAGCATTGGCGGAAGGAACTGGCCGGCGGACTGCAACGTCGCCTGTCTTGAACCATTTACCCTTGCCATCTTCACCTTCGACGAACTCGCTCGCTGTTGCGGATGGGTTGCGCCAGTATTCGCGGAAGATGGTTGGACCACGGAGCTGAATTTCTCCAGAGCGTTCACGACCCTGCGCGTCAACTTCTTCGCCTTCCTTGATCACGTCGCCAGTATCGACATCGACCAGACGGGCTTCGACAGATGGTAGTGGCCAGCCAACGCTGGCATCTACACGATCGGAGAAGTCAAGACCACAGCTCAGTGCCATACCAACCTCAGTCATGCCATACCGCTCAAGAAGGACGTTGCCATGACTGAGATCCTTCCAGGCAGTCTTGATGGGGGTTGGCAGAGCGGCGGAGCCAGATATGGAGAGGCGCATGTTCTCTGGAGAGATAGCCTTGCGAGCAGCTTCTTGCATGTCAGGAGAGAGACTCTTGTGCGAAGCGAGGAGTTTGCTGTACACGGTGGGTACGACTGTGAAGAATGTGATTTTCTCCTTGGTCGTGGATACGTCGTTAGATAAGAAGGGTGACGAGAAGCGTTTCCAGACGGCATCAGCGTTAAAGGGAAACATGAACTCGATCGCCGAGCCGGCAAGAAGAGGCGTGAGAATGGCATTGACTGTGCCGTGAATATGGTGTAGGGGAAGAACATGAAGGAGATGATCAGAGGGCGAGTAATTCCAAGCTTCTGTGAGAGAACGAGACTGTGCTGTCAAGACAGCTTGTGGCAGCAGTACTCCTTTCTAAGAGGAGCTTTAGCATATCAACATTGTGAACACTGCGAGTATTGACTTACTGGCTTGTTGGTTGTGCCTGAAGTATATAGCATCATGCCAGCTTCGCCTGGATCGGCGTCACCTAGGTCGACCTTTTCATGGTTACTCCCACCTTGATGTTTTTGAAGCTCGAGATGCGCCGGCTTGATGTTTAGTTCAGTTTCAAGAACCTCTTTAGCCTTGGATGCGAATTTCGGAGAAGATACCAGTAATGAGGCTTCACTCTGATTAAGAATATACTGTAATTCTGGTGCAGGAAATGCTGGAGATAGAGGCACGGCGATTGAGCGCGCAGCCATTGCAGCCAGGAGCGTCACTGTACAGACATCATCTATCAACATTGCTATCATAACGCGGGGTCACGTCATGAGCTCACCTACGTAGTCATAGCTGTTCTCAACAAGGAAAGCAATGCGCTCGCCATTGAGGTCTTTGCGACCAGCAGCTTGAGCGAGTTGATCCCTTGCGCGGCTCACATCACCAAGAAGCTCCCCATACTTGAAGGTGCGACCAGAGAGAGAATGGACGACGACCTTGGACTCCGGGTCGTGCTTAGAGACAGCCTCGAAGAGCGGTAAACGCGGCAGCGTGGAGAGCATTCTGGCCGAGGCGGGACGGAAGCTGACGAAGGAAGCGGCGGAGGCATGGCGCCGGCCGGCATACGACACGAGAGAGCGGAGGAGTGACATGACGAGCGTTGGGAACCAAAGACTGGGGTTCGTGACAAGGATGCGAGAGTATCAATAGACGTTAAGCCAATCCGAAAGCTTTCCCATGCAAGAGCTCAGAGTGTGCTGGGATGCTACGACAGGTTCACCGGCTCATTTGCCGAAGATGCAGAAAGAGGGGGGGAAAGGCAAAAGAGGGGAATTGAGATTGATGATCCGTAAGAAGAAACATACGTCCCAGATTGGAGTTGTGAAGCTTCAAGAAAGCTCTAACGTCTAACTAAAACTAAACTAAAGCGGGTGGATTCTTTTCTTTCTTTGACGTCGAAAGCTCACGGATCCCCGGGGGCGGACGGCCGCTTTCCCCGGGCCGGTACGTACCCTTTAGAAGCCGCACCGAACACTTTCGCCATGGGCACATCTTGTTCTTATTAGTGTATTGTGAATATGGGAGAAAACAGTCGAGAGTGGAAAGCCAATGAGCTAACTTTGCTCCTTTTTGTCTTTTGTAGGATGAGACAACCACCACGCCCCCCGGCAGCTAGCCATGCGTCCGCGCTGGGAAGAGGCCTGAGGAACCGTTCGACTGTGTGTCTGCCTGCAATGCAACACACAAGGGACCAAGCCCGACATGTTTATCATGGATGTTCACGTTGTGCACGTTACAAGTTGCACGGTTGTAGGTAGCATGTACACCATCTCAACCGTTGAGATACGCAACTAAAACAAGTACATCACTCGGGTCTAGCGAGACCTTGTTTCTCTGTTGTCTAACAGCTGGCCTCGCCAACAACAACAACTCATACGCACAAATAAGAAAAGACAAGAAGAAAAAGGAAAAAAAGAAGGCAAACGAAACGAATACGTGGGTGGGTTACATGCTATGCAGTCTTGACAAGTCCATCATCATCTGCTGTATACTGTACTGTACCCCCCAGACGGTAACAACCCATGTAAATTATTCCTCGAGACCGCTAACTTTTTTCTACACCAGATCCCGCCTGCTTGGGCCGGTACCTACAGCTAAAGGGCTCCAGCAGCTCCAGCTTTGGGAGTTGAAAGAGGGGGCTCCACTGGGTCTACTTTATGGGTTGCTGCCCGCTGTCAAGTTTGCATTGGGAGGGGCTATATAACTAAGGAGATATTAGTTAGGCTTGCATGTTCTATTCCCAGCACAAGAAAAGTGACGGTGTCTATATCTGTACAACAGTAAATCAGCACAGAAGTAATATACGGTATGTAACAGAGAGCCAGGGTTTCCGTATGTAGACTTGAAGAACAACACAAAAAGGAAAGAAGAAAAAAAAAACTTCTTTCAACCCATCCATCAACCCTTGTTCCTGGCTTCACCGCTCTCCAAGCGCAGGGCGGTCAGGGCCATCCGACGCCCGACCCAGCCGTCTGGACTGAGAAGCAGATTGGCGGCTGATCATTTGCTAAAAAGAGCCCGTCAGGGGTTTCTTTTATTTTTCGCCTACCTGTTTAATGTAGGGATGGAGGGGGTGCAGAAGCGATGTGATGGGTCAAAACTTGTCCGCCACTTTGGCTCTTGGAAAGACGGTAAATGAATGGGTTTCCCACCCCGCGCGCGCTTCTTTTTTGGTTTACAAGATTGGATGGATGGTGGTTGGGGGAGAACGGAAGAGATGGAAGCTTGAGACGAACGTCTGCAGAAGGAGGGTACCTTACAGAGAGAAGCTCAATATAGCTACAGCTACAGCTAGAGTGCATGTATAGATAGTATTTTTGTCCGTAAGTACATTACATTAGATGTACCGAGTACCGATAGAGCTGTATCGTACTAAATCTGTCGGTATGTATGTATGGTACCCAAAGGCATGCGTGTAATGCCTATGTGGCTTTGTGTCTTTGCTTCTTGCTTCGTTTTCTTTTTCCTCACCGACTTGATGCCAAAACGGAGAACGGGCTCCTGAGTTGTCAATTGCACAAATCAGTCACTCGTTGACTGAAACTGGATTGGACCGTCCGTGTTTTCTTTTATTTCCCCCGTTTGCAAGGAGTGAACGTGTTCCGCCACTTCATACCTACCTCTTACCGTAGCTTATAATAGTTTTCCCTATTCATACACCTCCTCCCCAGGTCCAACTTATTAAAACCGCTTGTATCTTCCTCTAAAACCCGACTCTTTCTTTTAACTTTCACTTTCACTCTTCCTCCTCCGACTCTCACATATACTCGCTCTGTTGTGCTTTTTTTGTTTTGTTTTGTGCAAGTTATCACGTCACTTGCGAGACAAAAGCAGTGTGATGAAGGCAGACCGACATCATAAAGCTTAAAAAGTCGGAAACTCTTTTTCACCACCACCACCACCAAAAAACCTGCCTCACTCGCTCCCACCAAAAACCGCCCTGTCGATCCATTACCGCTCCACTTTGGGTAGACAGTTAAAGTCGATTCTCCCAGCTTTATCGCCTGTGTATTTCGAGTTTTTGCATCAACTCAATTCACTTCTTCAAAACGGGCAGTCGCTTCACCTTAGTCGACTCTATCAGATCCCAGTCGACACCGTGCGAATTTGTTTTTGGGACGTTGCTGCGTTCCAGCTCTTTCAGACCGCTCTATTCCGCTTTCTCTCACACAGAACCTCATGTTTCGACGATACGCGCTCGGCTTTTCGAGCGTCGGACGACAGCTCTCAACCATGAGTTCCAACACTCCTGTTGAAGATATGATTCGCGCAAAGGTAAGAATATGCGAATTTGTCCCTCAATTTGAGTAGAATATGGTATTAATGAGTTCCAGATCACGGCTGCTTTCAACCCGCAGACTCTTGAAATCTACAATGATTCTCACCTGCACTCTCACCACAAGGCCATGGAACACACCACTTCCAGCGAGACACACTTTCGGTAAGAATTGCGCTCTTTGTAATGATTCAAGCGAATCTGTGAAACTTGACCTTCCACTTTGGAATCATGTCATGATCTCGTCTCACTCATCTCATCTCATCTCATCCCGCGTGACACTCCTGTCACGCAGCCTCATACTCCATACACCGCCGTCTTCAGCAACCGTCCTACATGTAAACATTAGTACTGACATGTGACAATAGCGTGGTCATCACCTCAGATGCCTTCAACTCCAAGATGCAGCCTGCCCGTCACCGCATGGTCTACGCCCTTCTCCGCGACGAGATGGCCCAGGAGAACGGCATCCACGCTCTCCAGCTGCGTACCATGACTCCCGAGGAGGAAGCCCGCCAAAGAAAGAAGAAGGAAGCCGAAGCTGCCGCCCGCGCCGCTGAAGCAGCCGAGCAAGAATGAACAAAGAACGAATTCTCAAAGACCATCTTCTCACGAAGAAAAAACACAAACTATAATGACCGCTAATGACAAGGAATGACGACATAAAATGGACTTCACTACAACACACCCGGATTTACCTACTCAGCAAAACCAGAATAAAAAATTGGACTTAGCAGAACAGGAACAAAGGCGAAACACTCAACAAAACAAAAAACAAAAAAGGCCATGTCGAAAGATGATGATGGGCAGCGAGCAGTCGTGTCCACGGAGCGAGAATTTCAAAGATTGGGACCAGAAACGAAAATTGTATGATACCCCCCGTGGAATGAGACGACGAACTGGCAGTAGGGGCGAAGAATAATTTTTGTTTACGGAACGATCGAGACTTGGGAGGAGATTTTCTTGGGGGATGAAAAGGGACAAACAAGCGACTTGACCTCGGAAAGCTCTTTTTTCTACACACAACTCTCGATCTTCTGCATCATCGCCATGCTGTCAGTCCTTTAATCAGGCCAGGTTCTCTCGGTCGAACCAGCTAGCTTACCATAGATATGTTGCCCACGCACAATAGACAGTTCTTTCCGCCACCGATAATGATCTCCTTTTTGCTATGAGCTTTTTTGAACGCCTCCTGTCTAATAATATACACGCGCCTTTTGGAGTATGGATGCTTGCTGATAATCATCGACAGCCAGCAACATCTCTTGGGTATCAAAATTGAACAAAAAAAACAAACACATAAACGCCCGGTCGACTTCTTCAACCACTCGTTCAAACACAACTCACTTTTAACAAGCCATACGCCGCCGCAAACTCTACTATATCATGTTTCTGCCCGACCACTGCTGCTTCGACCACTCGCTGCGGTCTTCGCTTTCTGGGCCGATATACTCTTCCTGAAATGTTCACGAAGTTTCGCTCGTCTCCTCTCGTCTTGCATCGTCGGCGTAGAGTTGATGCGGTTGCCTGAACTGACACGATTACTCGAGCTGACATGGTTCCTCGCTGAGAGCTTTTCTAAATACTGCGATGGTCGAGGAGTTTTCCACCTTGAGGAAGAATTGGGCGCAGTTGATGGTGGTAACATCGATGTTTCTGGTATCTTGGGCGAAGGTGGAGGAGGTGCCTGGGTCATGATATCTTTAGCCCGCGAAGACTCGGGCTGCGCTTGCAATGTGTTCCTACGAGCCTCGGGGGGCGAAGGTGGTGCTGGCCTTTGCTCTGGCCTCATAAAGGGCGCAAAATCTAAGGGCATGTCCTGATCTGTCTCCTTTGTTGAGGCCGGAGACGACCTTCGCGCGGAGCTCGATGCATGGGCTGGTAGTATCTGAGAGAGGTCCATGTCCATATCACTCTCGATAGTTCCAACCGGCTGCAAGGCACCCACGGTCCTTCCGTTCGATTTTCTTGGTACCCGGGTTGAAGGATCCCTTATGTTTGACTTCCTTGACACTGAGTTTGGAGGCTCTTGCTCTTCGCTCGTCTCGCCCTCATCCTCCGAACTTGTATAAATACTAAGCTCGTCTCCACCCTTCTTTTTGTAGATCATCTCATTCGCTTTGCTGAACTCTTCAGGGTACGACCTCATGATGTGGCTAAGGTTGCCCCTGTGTACCAAATACTTGTTGAAGACTGGGGGACCCTTTTGCTTGTTAAACCATGTTATGGCAAACATGGCAGGTCTCCGAGTGCTCCTCATATACTCCTTATAGTAGCGTGGGTACGCCCGGATAAACTCGTCATATAGATAGTCTCGAAGCAGGTGTTTTGAACGCAGGTAGTTTAGGTATACGCAGGCGGTAATGAAGTGAAGCTTGGTGCCTACTGCTACCCGACCACCATCACCACTCGCGTAGTCAGGGTAATGTTGAACAAACACATCGAACGGCTCCTGAGGAGCTCCTGGTGCTATGCATAGCGATGCAGGCAAGTGGGACTCTCTGGCCACCTCATGGCTAACCAGATGCTTGTCGGAATTTACTGGAGCAGTTCGTTTTGGTGGGGCCATATTTGGCGGAGTACTTGGTTGTTGAACTTGCTGCTGCTGGACTTGTTGTTGGACCTGCTGTTTCTGAGCAAGTGGTTGCACTGATGCTTCATTATGCTTTGCCGCATTCTTGGTTGTGGGGAGGGGCTTGGGATTGAAGTTAGAGGCTGGCCGACTCTTAGGGGCCTGCTCCACAACGATCTCTTGCTTGTTAGTCGATGGTATTATCTCCTCGACTTGATCAGCCATCTCCTCCTTATCATTCCCCTCCTTGCCCTCGATAGACTCTCTGATAGACTCCTGGGTCGTGGGTACGTTGTACGTATATGGAACGATAGAGTCTGAAGAGGCTGGTATCGAACTGTCAAATACTGGAGGCATTATTGTCGGTGCAAGACGCTCCTTCTCGGGATGATTTTTCTTCTTCTTTTTGCCAAGGTCATCAACATCTATGGGCTTGAACACGAATCGAGGCTTTCCCTTCCCTGGGCTTCCATTTTCTTTCGGGGATGTTTTGTTGCTAACGACGGTATCTGAGACTGAGAGTTGTGTTGAATTGCTCGGCTGGGCGCATGGAGGTGTAGCTACAGACTTGCCTGCAGATTGCGGAGACGGCACCGCCGGATTGGAACGAACCGCAGTTCGATTAATTGGAGCATTGCGGAGAGGCTGGGCATCTGGGATTCTCGTTTCCATGTCATCTTCAGATTCATCCGATACGGGTGGGTTCTCGAACATTGCTATTGGGGCTCGTTGTGGGAGGCGTTGTGGGAGGCGTTGTGGGAGGCCTGATCTTGAAGAGTTTATCTTGGGAGTCTCGTGCACAATCGACGATTGTGCAGTGGTGTCGATAGCTATTTGTATAGAGTCTGTATTTTTAGGCTGGTCACGGGGCGGAGTTGGACTCCAAGGTATTAATTTTTCGGGGGATGACTGGGGTGGTTCCTCTAAATTCGACTTCGTAACGCTCGTGATTCCATTTCGCATGCGCTTGCTGCTCACTGAGGCAACAGGACTAGCACTTCGTTTCTTCGATCTTGGTGTTTGCCCTTGTGATTTCCTCTTCTGAGCAAGTGCTGCTTTGGTCGTTTCCAAGACATGGCCGGGAATATGCACCAGACCGTGAGGTTGGTTCCTCAAGTCTACCGCCCAAGAATCGTGCCCTTCTAGCAAATTCTTCTGATCAGAGGGAATGTTGATAGCACGGCGTCGGGACAGAAGCTCCATGACGTCCCGCAAAGGGGACGAAGCGGGAGACATTGCCGCGAGACTGCCCTACACCAGTCACGATGGATGTTACATGGGCTGTGGTGGTGGTGCTCGATGATGGTGTTGTGCGACGGGTTAAAGAGATCGGTGGAGGAAGGGCGGCGAGGAGCGGCTTTGGCGATTTGCAAAGTGTGTACGCAGACGGTTGTCGTGCAGATGCGAAGACGTTGTTGTAAAGTGGATTTGGATTCAGTCCAGTGACGCTTGAGTGAAGTGATGAATATAGCGAATAGAAACGAATCGCAGCGCGACGCGACGGGTAATTTTGGGCCGCGTAGAAATCTGCGGGGTCCATTTTGTAGAGTGTGGTAGGAAGGTGGCTCGTGCTCGATCAGCGCCAAGTCATCGGTACTTTTGAGTTTTTATACTGCGAGCCTGGCCGGGCATGCATATGCAGGCCTCCATTGTTGCTTCTGAAGGCCTGTCTAGTGGGTAAAATAAATGCTGACTTTTGATATTTGAGAAGTAAGAATAAAGTATCTAGAAATATGCTCTAAAATTGACATAACCTGTCTCACTTATTTCGCCTCTTATACTCTCAGTGGTGCCTGTGTAGCTTCGCCTGCACTGCGTTCGCTCAGCATACCTAAAGGCGATAACGTTGTCATGATATTATAGGACAGGCTAGACGAGATGTCCTCACTTTATAATTCCTACTAGCACGAGGCTCTACTGGTTGCCCCCAATTTGGTGCTAACATCGGTTGCCTTTATTAACAGTGAAAAACTGTTAAAGACGTACCAGCTACCCCCCTGTCGTTAACAGCTGTCCCGCTCCCCGCTGCCTTGCAAGGGTCTGACGCCATCACGCATCCTACATCCATCTCGGATGCCCAAAGGTTGTTCTCGACCTTGGACTTTGACGACGCACAACTGTGATTAGCTGTGCGGGCCGGCATATTCTTCTGCGCCGCAACACCCTGCTGATGCCCTTTCGTCATTTTGCTTGCTGTCTCTTGCCTTATCCGCCTTTAACGTCTGAATTAGTCTGCGCCATCCCGTCTTGTCCAAGACCCCGACCTGTCTTGCAGTTCTGTCAATCCACAACAGCTTCACCGATCAGCGAACCCTGAAGATCGACCTCTCCGCTCGCCGCCTCCCCATTTATCGACGGCCTGTCTGATTACTTATCTCAAACGTCCGCGACCTCACCATGCTGTTGATATCTTACATTCAATCCGTGGCTGTTGCGTTTGTTTGAACGTCCTGAAGTGGACAAACGTCACATGCGTTGGGTTTTAGACATCGAGGACCCTTGAGTTGACAATCGCCTTATACCCGCATACCAAACTCCAACCTCTTATATTTTCGAGTCACTTTTGATCTCCCTCTATCAGCATTGCCACCGACGAGACTCGAAATATTTGCATCGCCAACATGTCGCCGCCTAGGGCTGGGTCTGTACCATCGGAAAGCTCCCCTGTGCGAACCCGCCGTGACTCTATCAGCTCGATTACTACCGGGCAGCTTGCCCATACACTTGACAAAATACACACCTCCGCAAGTCAGTGTGACTCTCTTACGACTTTCAATGATTTTGCGCCGCCCCCGACAGCAGCACCAACGTCGGACAATAAAGGAATAGCGGGCGATCTTGTTCAACAAGGATTTAGCGGTCTATATAGTCGACTGAGGGAAGCTGTGGGTGGTGGAGGTTCTCCAAAGTCTCCCCAGGAACAAGTTGCTGGAGACAAATCAGAACCTTCTTCAAAACGAACCTCTATCACTGCGAACCATGGCTCGAAAGCCTCCATTAGCTCGCTGAACCGGGCCGACACTGGTGCATCCATGTCCACCTCGTCGTCACAAGTTCTTCCCGATGGATCTTCGACACAAGCAAGCGGTGGTACTATCGAACCCCGACCGCAACCTCAGTCGTCCAAGCCATCAAGCATCAGTCTTATGTCTAACCAAAAGTCCAACCCTACAAACCGTCAAAGTTTCTCCAAGAAGGCGCCTAGCTCCATCGCCGCCGACCCGACGATTGCTCCTATCACGGTGCACAGGGACCCTAGTAATACCACTCTACGCACTGAAGACAGCGGCGGTGTCGGATCCAGCCGGAAGAGCATCAGCAGCAGGGCCGATTTACAAGCACATCTAACAACAGCCGAATCCTCAGCCAGTCTGTTTGATATGAAAGATGGCAAAGTGCCGCCTAGATCGAAGCGTGAGGACACCTCGAGTGTGGATGAGAGCATCAAAAGCCCGACAAGCCCCAGAAGCGCACATCATCATCGTACACCCTCACTGCAGACCCGAAGTCTCCGCAGCCCTTCTGTTACGTCGTCTTTGCTATCGCCCGACAGTGTAAGGAGAAAGCCTGCAGTTATTGATCGAATCAGCCGGTCTAGGTCTCCTGGCGACCAGAATTCGAGAGATTCTTCATTGGACAGAGGTACTGCGGAGCCCAGCCACGTCAGCACGTCTGCCCATGATTCAGTATGCCACGATTCTTTTTCTCATAACCCTAAACCGCAGAAAATGGCTTCGGGTGACTTCAGAATACCTGGTACGGTGACAAGCAATGAGGAAGCTTCAGAGCAGGTTAACGCGCAGCTTAATCGGATGCGCAAACAGGTCTTGAGTAAGGAATTCTGGATGAAGGATGATACTGTTAAGGAATGTTTCCTTTGTCAGACGCCATTCAGCGCATTCAGACGAAAGCATCACTGCCGAACTTGTGGCTGCATCTTTGATTCAAAGTGCACCACCGTCATCTCGGGAGAGAAGTTTGGCGTACAGGGCTCATTGCGTGTATGTAAGAGATGTCTTGAAGTCATCACCAGACGGTTTGACGGGAGTGGCTCAGAGGACTCCGGAGACGAGCAATCATTTATGCCAAGGTTCTTTGGCTCAAACCACGGGAAATCTCCCAGCAACGCCAGCCAGTCTAAGCCAAAGGACAATGAATCCGGAGTTGCTTCAGAGGGATCAGAGGACTCGAGGCCCGTATCAAGGCCCGTAACGACACCTATGATGGCCATACCAGCAACACGTCGCCTGGGGGAATCCCGTGCTGCAGCCATTCTAGAGATTGACGCGCCGCAATTGAGTAGACCTGGCTCTTCACGGTCCTTGAAATCCCTGAGTGCGAGGCCACACTCCTCCGCGGGTCATAAGAGACACCACTCCAAGCATGGCGGGTTCCTTAATCGTTTCAAGCCTGCGCCGGAGGAGAGGGCGCCCTTCCGACGTGGGGTCGACGATGAGAGTGCTAAGAAGCCAAAATTTCCAGCTTTCCACGACGATAACATCATCGACCCGGAGCTGGCTGATTACATGTCTGACGAATCCAGCGAAGATGAGCAGATGAGTCTTTTTGCGACAATGACAGGCGATCTGCAGCCTGGAAGCCTGGGTGATGACAAGTCAGAACTTACACCCTACGTTAATGCTAATAGAAAATATCGCCATAGGGCAGGCGAAAAGAGCATCAGTGGCATGAGCTTCGCGAGCAGAAGTGGAATCGATGAACTCCCCGGTAGCCTCGGGGCATATCGACGACCACCAAGACGGCGGAACACTAGCAATGTCAGTGTCAGTATGCACCACTTGCCATCGCCACGTCCAAAGTCTGCTGTATACAAGGGGCCATCTCAGTCTTCTGAAATGCTCTTTGCATTGGACACCCCTCATCAGAGTGCGAACCAGATCACTAGAAGTGATTCTTTGCAGCACAAGAAAGCTCCCAAAGTCGAGCTCAACTCATCGAGTTTGAGGCATGTCGATAAGCTCCTTCATCAATTGCTAGACGATGCAGAGATCTCGAATCCACCAGCATGGCAGAAGGCCCTGGTCCCCATCCTCTTGCGAGCGACGGATGATGTTGATCCCGACGTTGCAAAAGGCGAAGATATGGACATCCGACATTACGTCAAGCTGAAAAGGATCCCAGGAGGCAAGCCTGGCGATACAGCCTACGTTTCGGGTGTAGTCTTCACCAAGAATTTGGCATTGAAGAGTATGCCACGCAGAATTACCAATCCACGCATCATGCTTGTAACATTCCCAATCGAGTACCAAAGACACCAACAGCATTTTATGAGCTTGCAACCCGTCATCGAGCAAGAAAAAGAGTTCCTACGTGTTGTGGTCCAGAGAATTACGAATCTTCGTCCGCAGGTCCTTCTCGCTGAGAAAAGCATATCCGGTGTGGCATTGCAATACCTGTCTGATTCAAACATCTCAGTGGCATACAATGTTAAGCACACAGTCATTGAGGCAGTCGCGCGATGTGCTGAAACAGATATCATCTCTTCACTTGACATGCTGGCTCTGCCCGTTCAGATAGGACGCTGCTCAAACTTTGAGGTCCGAACATTTGTGAACAATGACTACCCTGGTCGCAAAAAGTCCTACATCTTCTTGTCTGGTTGTACACCCGAGCTTGGATGCACAATTGCGTTGAGGGGCGCCAACAGCACAGTGCTCTCTAAAGTGAAGCATATCATGGAGTTCATGGTTTATGTTGTTTATAACCTGAAGCTCGAGTCGAGCCTTCTGAGGGATGAGTCTATTGAGCTTCCAGAAGGTGGCGATTCTATGGCAAACTCTGTGCATCTTCCAAGCGACAGTGTCAGGTCCCAGAGTGTCAATAGCGTTGATCGCTCGAGAGATGGACCTTCCGTTGTGGTTAATCACCCTGCAAGCGAGAGTGAACAGCCTTCCCAAACCACTGCGGACAGCTCTAGTATTGCTGAGAACGACGACGCTGGCTCCATCAACCAGTCGGGACAATCGTCCCAAGATCGCACACGCTTGATGTCTCTTCAGGAGCAGCCTGAAGCTGCTGCTCAAGACCAGACTAGCCAAGTCCCGGACGACGTTCCCATGCCAACTTACTATAGTGATATGGTGGCCAAGTACGAAACAAAAATTCTGTCTGCTTCGCCATACGTCAAGTTTACTCAGCCTTATCTTTTGATGAAGGCACGCGAGCAGGAGAGGAGACTGCTTTACTTGCGCCGACTCCGTAATCACGATTACTATGAAGAAAAGGGCGATTCAGAGAAAACCGATCCGCCTAGGTTCCAGCTCATCAAACCTGAGATGGTCGAGGCAATCAACCAAAAGGCGCCACGACAGATCATGGAGATTCTACGAGCTGTCCACGATGCTGAGTACGACAAGGCATTGTACAATTACCAAACCCAAACACGTCAATGGGAAACATACATTCAGGGCAACCTCGATCTTTTCGATCCATACTCTCACCAGAACATAGTCGTTCTCTATTCTGTCATCTGCACAGAGACCAAGATCCCGTGCACCGAGCCATCTTTGGTAGCCATCAACTTCTACGATGAGCAACACATTGACACAGGCATGGACCCTGATTGTACCCTAGGTCAATACATCGAAGATCTTGCATACACTATGAACCAAGTCTGCACCTCCAATGGCTGCGAGCGCAGAATGCTGGAACACCATCGAACTTACGTACATGACCAGTCTCGGATCACAGTCTTTGTCGAGAACTTGCCAAACAACTCTTCTATGGCTGACTTTGACGGGATCACGATGTGGACCTATTGCAAGATCTGCAAGAAGGACACCGAAGAAAGAACCATGTCAGAAGCTACTTTCAAATACTCTTTTGGCAAGTACTTGGAGCTCCTTTTCTGGGGGCGCGGATTGAAGATGAAGGATATGCATGACTGTCCTCATGACCACCACCGAGATCATGTTCGATATTTCAGCCTTCAGGATGCGCGAATTCGCATTCACTGGGACCCCATTGATCTATTGGAAATTGTTGTACCACGAGCAAGAATCACATGGAAAGTGACGAACGACTTAAAACTCAAGAACGAGATCTTTGCCAGAATGGAGGAAAGATGGGCCAAATTCATGACTTCGGTCAGATCGAGACTTATGTATATTCGAATCGACAGTGTCCTGCCCGACAAAGCAGATCTTTGCAAGTCTGAGGTTGACCGTTTGACGGCTAAGGCGAAAGAAGATCAACCACTCATTGTGAAGAGACTACAAGACATCTACGTCAACTCGAAATATTACGAGGTCGTTCCTTTCAACAGTATTGTTCGAGAGATGCTCGAGAAAGCTGGAGAATGGGACCAAGCATTCACCAAATTTGAAGCTGATTTCTTGAGCGACAAGGATATGCGCCAGTTGACAATCATGCAACTGAAGAAGATGTTCACTGACAATGAGTCGAAGGAGTCGCTCGCGTCAAACGAGGGCACGCCATCAACGGTTGATAGCGAAGAGCGGCCCTCTCAGACGTTCACAGAAGAGGAGGGGAAAAGCACCCAACCTACGGACTACACCGATAACACTAGTATGGAGGCTAGTGTCGCTTCATCTAAGCCTGTCGATGATAAGGACGTCCCTGATGATGATGGCAAAGTTGAGATTCCTGCCGAGGGAGCTATTGAGCGAGTAGAGCCTTTGGATCTGGCCTGTACGCCGGCAACACCATCTAATCCTACTGCTGGGTATTTCCAACCCGGTGACGCCTTGGAAGATCTGGACGATCAAGAAACGCCTATTGCTGTCGATCCTGAGCAAACACCAAAAGCACCTAGCAAGGCATTTGATACAGCTTCCGCTGACCCTGCTGAACCACTCCCGTCACCCATGGAAGCATTGCCTTCTCCTGTACCTTCCTTGTCTGAAAGAGTTGACCAAATGCGACGAGAGCAAGGCCAATCCTCGATTCCTACCCCTACTGGCGAGCGTGGGACCTCGCGCAAATCTGGTCAGGCGGTTTCCCCTCCTATGGTGAGAGCGACTTCCCATCCTACCCGTGCATTGCCTAGGACACAGTCAGGAATTGGGAAGGGTCTCGGCATCAAGGAATCCAAGACAAACCCTCCTGAAGCTTCAGGGGCTAGCTCAACAACAACAACCGAAGGGTCAATCAGAGTGGATAAGAAGCTCTCTGATCGCCTGGGGTTGAAAAACTTGAAAGACAGAGGCAAGGCGACTGCTTCAGGAATTCCACGATTCGTTCATAAGAAGAGAGAGTCCAAGGTTTCAACTCTAGCAAGGCATTTCGAGCAGCTCAGTCGTGAATTTGAAAAGGAACGTATCCGAGACCGCAAGAAGCGTGCTGCGAGCATGCGTCAACCTCGAGCCATGCTACCTAGAACCACCACAAAAGCCATTGTTGAGGTCTATGACGATGTAAATGAAGCTTTCGAGGAGCCAAGCCCTCCAACAGAGAGTGTTGCTGAACGTGAAGCCAGCAAACGAGCTGGTAGCGTTGCTTCACGAAAGTCCGACTCACAGCAAAGGTCCGAGCCCGTTGCTGAGCCACTGACACCTGCAGAGCCATCCGCCAGTGTAGAGGAACACCAGCATGGTAATCAGAGTCAGCATCACGGAGATGAACAACATGATGAAGCTCAAGACAAGGAACAGGATGAGAAGGATGAAAAGACTGAGAAGGAAAAGGAGGAGAACGATGACCATACCATTGCGAATACCAGTCAGACATTCTCGGATGACGAGGAAAGAACTACTGATCTCGAACACTCTGTCCCAGACGAATACCTGCATGATATCAAGGAGATCGCAGATTCAGTGGACGCGAGCGAGATTCCGTTGGAGCTGCCCAAGCATCAGAAGACGAGCTTGATGAAATACCTTACCAACTTCTGGGCTGAACGAGGTGCAAGCGGTTGGCATCCACTTGAATATCCTGTGAACCCTAGCGACCACATCTTTGTCGATTCAGATATCATTGTGCGGGAGGATGAGCCCAGCTCGGTGATTGCGCTCGCCCTCAATAGCGAAGACTACAAGGGCAAGCTGCGCAATATCCGAAGAGAAGCACAGGAAACCATGCAACGCGAAGGCGACAGCGGAGTCGACGGAGAGCCCAAATCTCTTCCTTCTGAAGGCATTGAATGGGTATCAGAAACTGAGCTGGAGAAGAGTCTGCTTCGTGTCACAGGAACTCATCTGAAGTATCAGTTCCGAGAAGGTACTGCCACGATGACTTGCAAGATCTTCTATGCGGAACAATTTGATGCTCTCAGAAGAAAGTGTGGTGTTGCAGAGCGTATTGTTGAGTCACTCTCGCGATGCCTCAAGTGGGATTCCAAAGGTGGCAAGACCAAGTCCGTATTCTTGAAGACGTTGGATGATCGACTGGTTTTGAAAGTAAGTTTTCCTTACGGCCAAAACCGCATGTTCCGGTGAGCTAATCTTCATTTAGTCCCTTTCGCCCATTGAGACTTCAGCTTTCTTGCGATTCGCTCCTGGATACTTCAACATCATGGCGGAAGCATTGTTCCACGATCTGCCATCTGTGATTGCCAAGATGCTGGGCTTCTTTCAAGTCTTCATCAAGAACCCGGTCACTGGAACCGATATCAAGCTGGATCTTCTGATCACTGAGAATCTCTTCTATGATCGCACCGCAACAAGAATCTTTGATCTCAAGGGTTCTATGCGCAACCGTAAGATCCAGTCCACTGGCGAGCAAAATGAGGTTCTTCTTGACGAAAACATGGTCGAGTACATTTATGAGTCTCCTCTCTTTGCGAGAGAGCATTCGAAGAAGCTACTCCGTGCTTCAGTATGGAATGATACGTTGTTCTTGGCAAGACAGAATGTGATGGACTACTCACTTATGATTGCAGTTGACGAGGCTCGCAAGGAGCTTGTGGTTGGTATTATCGACTGCATCCGCACATACACATGGGACAAGAAGCTCGAGAGTTGGATCAAGGATCGTGGATTTGCAGGTGGAGGCCGCAACCGACCTACAGTCACAAGTCCCAAGGAATACAAGTCTCGCTTCAGAGAGGCTATGGCAAGGTAATATACATGGCGTTGTGCTGAAGACTTCTCAATGCTAACTACTTGTCAGATATATCTTACAGGCGCCCAACTGTTGGCATCTGTTCAACAATCCTCAGTATCCGCATTACTATGGGCGCGCTAGGTTCGAAGAGCCCTAGATGCTGCGCTGAGGAGCGTGCAAATACATGAGGAGAGGTGAAAATTACGAACGAAGAAAAGAAATGTAGTTCATGACAGCCATTGTAAACGTTAAAAGGGGTTGCATTTTTGCTATATGGACAAGCAAGCAAGCATCAGCGTCGTTACGAGTATTTACGAGAGCATTCATCCGCGAGGGGAGCATAAGCAAACCTACATGACATAAAACTTATAAGAAATAAATCGATTGATAGATCTACTGATTGCCACAGTACGTGCAACATAGCGAGTGAACATTGTCTTAATACTGTTCAAAGGCGAGTCCTCATTGGGTTTATACGTTGGCGCTCTGGGGCGTTATGACACCTGTAGCGCCTGTAAGCCACTAAAACTTGGTCATGTCAGGCATAGAAGCTCACTACATCATCTCATCCACTTCTTCTCTCATAGTAAACCTACAATCATCCAGATTTGACATCGACAACTCACAAAAAATCCAAATTCAATGTCGATTGAACTAAACTGGGAGACACTCACGAGTGGCCCCGACGGTGACGCCCTCGCGGAGCGCATCCGGGAATTTGTCCACGATAAATTCCAGACGGTTCCGTTACCAAAATTCATCCGCTCAGTAACAGTACACGGTTTCGACTTTGGAACTATCCCTCCACAGCTCGAGCTCAAGGATATCACAGATCCCTTACCAGATTTCTACGAAGAAGACTTGGATGATGATGAGGAAGATAGTGAAGAGGAGCCGTCGCCACCACCGCCGCCTCCAGAACCTACGAGGATGAGGCCCGGTCCTACACCGTGGGGAGGATCCACGAGGAGAGGTGGTGGGTTAAGAAGTGAGGTGTTGAGAAATGAAATGATGGGTCATGACTTGGGAAGTCCCTTCCTAGGAACTTCAACGCCAGGAATTCTAGGAGGATCAGGTCTGGGCTATTTTCAAAGCCATCTTGGCACAGGCACACACACGCCTTTGGCCGCCGTTGCAAGTGCACATCACACCAACTGGATGAGCGTTCCAGGAACACCAGCACGCGAATGGGGTACTCCAAGCCACACCCGAAACCCTTCACAGAGCAGTCTCACGTCTGTGGATAACTTCAGGTCCAGCCTCGACCCGCTACAAAGCCTGCGCGAAAAAGGAAGCGTGTCTACACTTGCCCCTACGTCAGTGGAGGCATCACGGCCACCAACAAGGGACACGCATCTTGGCGGCTCTGCGATTGTCGATGACGATGAGGAGGAGGGAGAGGAGGAAGCAGGACCACAACCGCGAGAGCCCCGCGTGGAAGATGTACAGGCTGTCTTCCGAATACGCTACAATGGCGATATACGATTGAACCTTACAGCAGAAATTTTACTTGACTATCCCATGCCGAGCTTCGTGGGCATCCCTCTCAAGCTCAACATTACAGGCTTGACCTTTGACGGCGTGGGTGTACTGGCGCATATTCGCAAGCGTGTGCACTTCTGCTTCCTTGGTCCGGATGATGCGCTTGCAGCTGTCGGTCCTGACGACACTAATGAGGAGGAGTCGAGTACTACTGGAGCTGCGAAGAATGAGCACCACAAACCAAGATTCGGCGGCCTTCTACAAGAGATTCGTGTGGAAAGCGAGATTGGAGAACGGGTGGGTGGGAAACAGAGTCTAAAGAATGTAGGCAAGGTTGAGAGATTCGTGCTCGAGCAGGTCCGAAGGATCTTTGAGTCAGAGTTCGTCTACCCCAGCTTCTGGACGTTCTTGGTGTAATTGTATCATGGATTATGAAATGAAGGTTCGTGGGTATATATAGACTAGGAACACCACTTCTAATAGCCATGTAGAAACTGGCGCAAGCATCTTCGCTCTCAAAAAACATCAACATATACAAAATCATCATATCACGTCTTCTCATGTCAAAGTCCTTCTAAATCCCTGGTACGCCTGCTGAATATCCAGCTCCAGCTCGCGGGCTTGCTCCTCGCTTAGCTCATCGGTCGCTCTCATCTGATTGAGGGTGATGAGCCATTGTACAATCTTGCCTCGGTTCTCGAAGTCCTTATCGGTCACGCGGTTTACTGATTGGATCACATCAGAGAGAAGGGGGTGCAGTTGATCTTTGGAAAGGAGACCAAGCTTGACAGCGTCGAGGAAGGTAATGAACTCTTGGGTGGCTTCAAGAATGAGAACACCGCTGGTATTGTTGGCGGCTGCGGCGGGGGCGGGAGTTGGCGCTGAGGGAGCTCGATCGATGGCTGTGGATGGCATACCGACACGAATGCGCTCGGTCGCGCGAGGTGCTTCAAGCTAGGTGGCTGTCAGTGTCCAACGCAGACTATTCAGACGGACATAAGAGAGTAACTTACATTCCACTTGGCCTTGAATTCTTCCAGATCTCCAAACTCTCTGGCAATCGTCTCATCCGCCAGCAGCGCTTTATACTGCCTTAGCGATCGCTCGCAGATTTCGGTGTACTCTGCTTCGGGAACAGCATCTTTAAGGAAGGCCTTCTCGAGTTCGTCGAGTGTAATTATAATGCTAAAGAGCTCGGCGAGGGATTCTTGAAGGTCACGCTCGGCACGGGTGTTTGTGAGCTTGACTTCCTGGGCTCGGGAATTAGCTAGGTTATTTATGTAAGTCGAATTAATATGCATACCTCATCGAGATTAATACTGGCGGAGAGACTTGTGTTGGGAACATAACTATGGGGTGTTGGCGCATAGCCTTGTCTTGGAATCATTATGAATGAGACATTGGTTTGCAAATGTCCAAGGTTCTAAGTAATGCGCCGCAATGGAGCTTGAAGTGGGATATGGAAGCCTGCGGGACATGTTACGTAGGGGACCTGGCAGAATATTTCACCGCCTGCTGTTTCCGTATGTGCTCCGTTATCGATAAGCGTGCAGCAAAAATTTTGGTTTTTGGTTTGGTTGCAAAGAGACTCTGGAGACCCATCTAAAACTAACAAACAAAAACCACCCCCAATCCCCAAAAGTCGAATTCTTCACCAGCCAAGGCGCATTCAAGTTTTTCAAAATGGCGCCAGGCAAGAAGAATCTCAAGGCGACCAAGAAGTTCGAGAAGAGACACCTGACAGGTGTCCTCGACAAGCGGAAAGCTGGTGCTAAGGTCAAGCAGCGCAAGCAGATGCAGGATAAGAAGAAGCTCAGAAGATCAAACGATGCCGAGTCCATAAGAGATGACAAGGACTCCGAGGCCAAGAAGCCCAGCGCCAAGGGCAAGAAGATCAACGACATGAGTGTCGACGAATTCTTCTCTGGTGGCTTCGATGAGATTATCGAGGATAAGAAGGCCGGCAAGCTTGGAAAGCGCAAGAGGGATGGCGCCGCCGCCGCCCAGGATAACGATGCCAGCGACTCTGACAACTCAATTGGCGCGCAGCCCGTTGCAAACGACAGCGACGACGAAGACGACGATGGAGCGGAGGATCTCGGTATGAGCAAGAAGACCATGGAGGAGCTCGCCGAGAAGGACCCCGAATTCTACAAGTTCTTGAAGGAGAATGATCCCGAGGCCCTCGACTTTGACGACAACGCCGACCTTGCAGAGGTCGATGCGCTTAGCAGTGACGACGAGTCAGAACAAGACGACGAGCAGCCCAAGAAGAAGCGAAAGAAGGACAAGAAGGCCGAGGTCGAAGCCAAGCCTGCCGGTAACGAGTTGACCCGTGAGCTTGTTGCTTCGTGGAAGAAGGCTATGGCTGAGAAGAACTCTCTAAGGGCGGCTCGACAAGTCGTTCTGGCTTTCCGCTGCGCCGCGTACTTGAACGAGGATGACGAGGAGGAGTCTCAGCAGCGATATGTTATCAACAGTCCCGAGGTCTTCAACGACATTCTGCTCCTTGCGCTCAAGGAGATCCCCACGGTTATGAACCACCATCTCCCCGTCAAGGAGTCTGCTTCCGGCAGAGTGCACGTCCAGACCGAGTCAAGAAAGTTCCACACCTTGTCTCTACTGCTCAAGACATACACTTCTTCCATCATGCACCTCCTGAGCACTCTCTCCGACGACAAGACCCTCAAGCTCACCCTCTCTTCCATCACTCCTATTCTCCCCTACCTCCTCTCCTTCAAGAAGCTCATCAAGGCTCTCGCCAAGTCCGTCGTCAACTTTTGGGCTCAGCCTGCCAGTTCCGAAACGACAAAGATCACAGCCTTCCTTGTCCTACGACGCCTCGTTGTCATCGGTGACAAGGGCATCCGCGAGACAGTCCTCAAGGCCGTTTACCAAGGTCTTATCCAGGGCTGCCGTGTCACAAACGCCAACACTGTTCAGGGTATTAACCTCATGAAGAACTCTGCTGCTGAGCTCTGGGGTATCGACCAAGCTGTTGGCTACACAACTGCCTTCTCCTTTATTCGACAGCTTGCCATTCACTTGCGCAACAGTATCGTGCACAACAAGAACGACGCTTTCCGCATCGTTTACAACTGGCAGTACACTCACTCGCTTGACTTCTGGTCATGTGTCCTCGCCGAGCACTGCAGTCCTATGAAGGAGGCTGAGGCTGGAAAGGAGAGTCAGCTAAAGCTCCTCATCTACCCTCTCGTCCAAGTCACTCTCGGAGCCATGCGTCTGATCCCCACCGCCGTTTACTTCCCCTTCCGCTTCCACCTAATCCGCTCACTTCTTCGAATCTCTCGTGCTACTAGCACTTACATCCCTCTCGCCTCCCCTCTTCTCGAGGTTCTCAGCTCCGCTGAGATGAAGAAGGCCCCCAAGGCCGCCTCCCTCAAGCCCTTCGACTTCGCCACATCATACAAGGCACCCAAATCCTACCTCCGAACTCGCGTTTTCCAGGATGGTGTCGGTGAGCAGCTAGCTGAGCTTCTGAGCGAGTACTTCATGCTCTGGGCCACTTCCATCGCCTTCCCCGAGCTCGCCCTCCCCGTCATCATCCAGCTCAAGCGCTGGCTCAAGCAAGCCCGCAGCAAGACCGCGGGCAACAAGAACGCCAAGCTCGCCGGCCAGCTCATCATTCTTGTCCAGAAGCTCGAGGCCAACGCCAAGTTCATCGAGGAGAAGCGCGCCAAGGTCGACTTCGCCCCTAAGGACCGCACCCAGGTTGAGGCTTTCCTTCGTGACTTTGACACTGCCAAGACACCTTTGGGAGCCTTCGTTGTTGGACAGCGCAAGGCTCGCGCTGAGCGTGCTAAGCTTCTCGAGGAGGCCAGAAGGGAGGACGACCGCAAGCGACGAGAGGATGAGAAGGCTGACATGAACGACCAAATGGAGGACGAGAGCGAGGACGAGATTGAAGATGACGAGGATGAGGAGATGGATGGTGAGGACGTTGTTGACAGCGACGACGAGGATGATGAAGAGTAGCTTTAAAATATTTCGTGTTTTTCTGGGCTGGTGTGTAAAACGGACGTTATTCCATATTTGTTAGAGACCTAAATCAAGGATACCTTACCTACTTTTTTTGTTAAAACCTCACCATCGTTTAAGAATGAGCCTCAAGATACGCAATGGGATATAATGGATTCAACTGAAAAATGTCTTTGTAATCATTCTGGCCAAACACCAGCAAGTCATATTTGTACAAAACACAATACACTAATTGATTGACCCTGGTAATTCCAAACTCCCCGAGTAGAGCCATCTAACCCGCGATGGTCGATATACCCGAACCGAAGAACCAATTGTTAAACCAAAAACGCCTTTTCCATGGTTGATATCAAATTCCGCACGCCCATAACGCTTCACATCATGCCATCAATTTCTTATAGCTCAGGAATACCCTCCCAAGTAAGTTGGTCGCTGTAAGCCGTAACATCGCGGACTGTCATGCCCGTGATGTTAAGCACAGTCAATTCGATCTCCTCCTCAGACATGGCCTGGCCAGCGGCCTTCTGGCCCTCGAGAACATCATACAGGCTGTAGATCTGGTCGTTCTTCGCCTCGAGTTGCTTGAGCAGCGTGCGAATGCTTTCCGCGAGGCTAAGACGATCACGACGTCCCAGAGCCTTGTCGCGACCGCTGTACTGAGCTTGAATGCGGGTGAGCTCAAGTTGGAGATGGTGAGACTCATCCTCCAAGCCCTTGATGACTACAGCAAGGGCATGGCCAGGATGCTGAGAAGGTCGTACAGTAGCATCCTCCACTGATAGGTCACGATCCGTGACAGGGACAGGTCGTCGAATAGTAACACGCTTCTTACCCGCGACAATATCGGCGGACGAGAAGATGCCACGGTGGGATGTAATGCGGCTGCAGACCGTGCAGTTTTTGCATTCATGTTCGCAGAGATCGTCGAGCACCTTCCTGGCATCACTCGACAGAACAGGGCAGGTATCCTTGTCCACGCTCTTGACGCTATCAACCGTGATATCAGTCGTGACCTGCTTGCGCGAAGATCGTGATCCAGAACGAGAGTGCTGAGATTTTTGACTTTGAACTGTCGTGTTTTGAGTATTCGACTGCTTGTGCTTCTGCTCAGTTATCTTAGTCTCCTTGCGTGCCTTGGGAACGACGTCGAGTTGCATCGAGTAATCGTTATCTTGTGTGGTATTCTCAACAGATTGAAGACCAGTGGTCTCATCGTTGTCTTCTACTGTGTCCATATCATAGGTGTAGGTCGTAATACCCTTCAGAGAGCTTCGCTTCTTAGTATCGGAAGTGGTTCGGCGCTTGCTGCCCTGGTTTGCGACATTGGAGCTGCTCTTCTTGGAAGTCTTCCCTGGGATTGAGAAAGCAACCTTTTGCGGGGTGCCAGACTTGGAAGTCTTGCTCTTGCTCTGCGATTGCCTAGTCTCGCTGTGGGCAGTGTTGTCACGCTTAGTGTGGGTTCGCGTTTCCTCCTCTGTGACATCAGGAATAGTCGGCAACCTGGCACTATCTTCGGTCTGTTCAGTGATTTCCTTGGTCTCGGTAGCTTGCACGTTCTCTGCTGTATCAACGTTGTCGGTGTTGCTGTTCATGGTGATGTCAGGGATGAAGAAAGCCGAGGTCATGTTCTCTTCAGTCTCATCATCGAGGCGGGCAGAGAAGTCTTCCTTGGGAACTGGACGGTAGGATTCCAACTGCTGCTTCAGGAAGACCACCTCGTCTTTGAGCTTTACATTCTCGTCATGGAGGTCGTGAATGCTTCGCTCAAAGCCTGAGTTCTCACGTCGAAGGATCTTGTTCTCCTCGAAGTACTTTTCATTGTGTCGCACTAGGCTTGCGTTGTCCTCGCCAAGAGTTGACTTCACCTCTGAGGCATTCTGAAGTTTGTATTGCAGATTCTCGATCTCCTCTCTGGCAGCATCAAGTTCGTGCTGAACACCGTCAAGGTTCTCGCGAAGCTCCTCGTTCTCGTCCACAAGCGCCTTATTCCTTGTTCGGAGCGAACGGTTCTCATTCAATAAGGACTGGTCCGCGTGTCGAACACTATTGCTGTCAGCGCGAAGAGACTCGATCTCCTCTTTGAGAGTCTCTTGCTCCTTTCGCAGGGCCTCATTGGCGGCTGATAGTGACTTATTCTCGAGATCTAAGGAGTCGCGTCCGTGCTTAAGAGACATTAGATCTCGTCGTAGAGTATCGTTCTCACTACGAATCTGATCCGTTGACTCAAGCTGCTTATGAGTTGTCTCCAGCTCCTTCTGCTTCGTGCTCAGCTTACGGGTGAGCTTGTTGATGTCCTCGCATGCCTCCTGGAGCTTTCTCACTGCACGGTCTCGTTCTTGAGCCAATGAGTCGTTCTCAATCTCGTTCAAGCTGTTCTTACGGGAAGCTTGCTCCAAACGCGATTGAAGAGTTGAGATTTCAACTTCTAGACCTAATTTGAGTCAGTTACCTGCTATTAAGAGAAGATACAATGGACTCACGGTTCTTCTGGGCCAAAAGATGTTCGTTAGCTCGTGAAGAATCATACTCACTGTCGAAAGACTTTCGCGACTTGAGCTGAGCCTCCAACCGCTCAACTTGTTGCTGAAGGTTCTCGGCATATTCGTGAACCTTATCGTAGTGCTCCTGGAGAGAAACAATCTCTTCACGGATCATATCCATTGACACAAAAATCTTCTCTTCATCTTCAGGTACCTCAACTTCGTCAACCTCAGCATGGGCCGTTAGAGATGGCTTCTCAAAGCGATCGTGAACTCTCCCATTCTTGACGAAAATGGGGACGCCATTTCTCATGGAACCGCTGAATCGAAGTGTGCCGTCCACAAAATCACCAAGATGGGAGATATCGGGCATGAAGAAAGAGCGGGCATTGCTTTCGTTGTGGGCGGGGCTAGCGATAGATGCGGGTGAAGGAGGTACGGCAGTTAAACTAGACTTGGCGGAAGACATGTTTGGAGAGGACTTTTGTTGATCTTGGTCTTGGAAGTCAGGGCTTCGTGCGCTTCTGCGTAGACGGTCAAGAGCGTCTGATAGGGACTGTCGTCGTTCTTTTTGGCCAGCCATTGACTCGGAGGCAACTCGTGTGTGGACCTTGGATAGAGGGCTGGGGTTATGTGTATTCTTGTTCCAGGATTGGTAAGAATGGGCTCGCGCAGGAGTCTTGGAAAGTATTGATGACAAGTCAGACCCGTCATCGACACGAGGCTGCATCTCGGAGCGCGTTCTGGCGGAACCGTGCCAGGTGTCTTGTGTAATGTCGTCAATTGTGAACTTGATAGCAGAAGCAGGGGGCTTGTTCTCTTTGGACTCGGCGCTCATAGGTCGAGTGTCAGTGTCGTCGTCGTAAACAGGTACTTCGCGTGTCTTGGGAGCACCGAAGAATTCGGGCCACTTGCGGTGGGCAGCCTCCCAATTGACAGGCAGGTTGCGAGGGGCAGTAACGCGAGCAATGTCCTCGTTGAGTCTCCGTGTAGACTCGCCGTCTGGGTCTGAAAAGACGGAGGAAACTGTTGGGCTGACGGTACCGTGAGAAGCAGTGGATGATGGCGGAGAGTTGAATGGGTTGTCGCGGTTTGCTTTCATTTCTCTAAGAATGCGGGAACGATATCGGGTGGCGGTGTCGGCCTCCATTGCTCCTTCTCACGCGTTGCGTCGTGAGCGTGAAGAGCTTTGAGAATATGTGACGATAGATATTAAGCGAATGGATGCAACAGTACCCGTGGCGCGTATAAAAGCGTCCGTGTGGATGATGGTGATAAGGGGGTTTAGTTGAAGTCAATGCTATGTCGACTAAAGTCTGCGATACATCTGGTGAGTAAAACGCGTCAAAAAGGACGTGAAAAAAAGAAAACCAAATATGAGGTGTAAGAATGGAAGTGACAATGTCAATGTTGATGGTGGAGAGAAAGAATGCCCAAGTTTATCAAGTTGTGTTTAGGATGGGAAACAAGAGACCAGGGTCACGACTGTTTTTGGACGAAAGTAAACAAAGCGCCTTCCGAGCCGAGTCGACCCACTTTGGCAGCTGCTACCAGCCACTTGAATTTGGCTTTTGGGAGTCTTAAGGCCGCTAGATCGAATGTCTCAGACAATGATTGGTTGTTCTCGTCCATCAAACCAAAGCCCTGCTGCCGCGGGGCTGGTTCCAGGTTTAAATCCACTTTCACGCTGCCTGTCTGCAGGTCCGCAGCGCGTTTTTAGGAGCACAGTACTCTCTGTACCTAAGTACTAACCCAGTGGAGGTGGACTCTTTTTTTTTGTGCATCTATCATGGCTAACCTAGAGTTGAGGGCCAAATCCAGGCTATCATGATAACAAACGCCGCAATCTTCCTCTTTGGCTGAATAAGTCTTGCTCTCACTTAAATATACCTAGTCCAATTTATTGGCTCGGCACATCACAGTTAATCAATCTTACAAGCCCCTTCTCCACTGACAAGCGAAGTTTATCAATGTAATACGTTTGTACCCGTTCTCCATGAATCCATGTCACTTATCTGACTCAATCAAAAACGAAAGATTCTAATGGAGGCTGATATTGGCGACCGTCGGGTCAAGAACCTTCGATATAATTATGTACATGACTCAAATAAGCCTCAATTTCTCACCGTTTCTTCAGCCTCTAGTACATTGTTCTAGAATCCATCTTGTGACCTGCTTGATTCGTTTCGTGGTGGGGCAGATCGCCTGTTACACCTTGTCTCGACTCAAGATTCTGACCGGGAGAGAAACTTGACACTGATTAACACTGTCGCAACTCTTGCGCACTTTTACTTTTCCTTATGTGAAAGACACTCATTTTGACTTTTCTTGCGTCTCTTATTTATTTATAGACACTGCTGCGCACTTTCCCATAAACTGGCTTATCTTTACACACTTGATACACTCCGAAATCGTATCGCCACTGTTCATGACATGGATTAACTCATCTCATGAAAACCGCGCGGCCTGATTATAGCAAGTTTTTTCCAACCTACTACAACACGTCAAGAAGTCTCGATATCAACTGTTCCAAGGGCTCTTACAGCTCTAATGGCCCGGTTCAAAATAACTGCTGGCGTTGCCAGTGTGCTGGCAATAATTCAACTCATCTCAGCTGCGCCAAGTCATGAGAGCACAAAGCAGGATTACTGCCCCGTCATCTATACCGACCAACTAAAAAACTGCCGTGCTATTCCAGAGACATTTCTAAGTTTCTCATCAAAGACCTCAAACCCTCCTCCTACAGAGACACAGGTCCTTGAAGATGCTCTCAGTGCACTCTCCACACTCCAGGATACCTTCTTTGAACCAGACTATGCGACATGGCCCTCTGCTATCGATTGGACCGCTGCTGTAGCTGGAACAGTTACAGCTGGAATGTTGACGTCTTTGTCGAAAGCCATCAACACTGTCGACCTGGCTGGTATCGATGATTGGAGAGTGAAAGAGAATGTTATTTCTACTTTCTATGCGCAACTCGTCGGCTCCTACTTTGGACAAGATGTCTTGTCGCTTAGAGCTCAGGTGAGTAAAGCTTGTGTGGGCTTTTAAATCTTAAAGCATCCGCTAACATGGTGACAAAGGCCTACGACGATATTCTCTGGGTGGTTCTCGGCTGGATCGAAGCCATCAAATTCGTAAACACTCACGCTGACCTTCACTATCCCAAGATCAAGTCGCAAGCGGTCGCGACCAACAGCGGTCTGAGGGACGTGATCGATGCTATGCCATGGCAAGGTTACACCTGGTTCTCCTCCTTTGCGCATCGCTCTCGTATCTTCTGGAACTTGGCGACTCATGGTTGGGACACAACGCTCTGCAACGGAGGTATGCTCTGGAATAATCGTCCAGGCCCTTACAAAAATGCCATCACCAATCAACTATGGATTGCCGCTTCGATTTCCATGTACGAACACTTTCCCGGCGACAACTTTACTGCGCCATGGCTTAGCAATGCTGCGTTTCCGGATAACGACCCGGCGCATCTTGAGGCCGCCATGAAGGGATACAAGTGGCTCACCGACATCAACATGACCAACTCCGCTGGTCTTTTTGTCGATGGATATCACATCGACAGCAGTAAACCTGGCAACACCAAGTGTGACCTTCGTAACGAGATGGTGTACACGTATAACCAGGGTGTCTTACTGACAGGCCAGCGGGGGCTATGGTCTGTCAGTGGAAGTGCTTCATATTTGGAAGACGGCCATCGCTTAATCCAGTCTGTGATCGAAGCAACGGGGTGGAATTTGAAAGGCGACAAGCCCGTGGATGATCTAAGCCACTTTGGCTCCGGCAAGCTGCCGCCCTGGCGAGGGCTCGGACGTGGAGGAATCTTGGAGGAGAAATGCGATGAGGGTAGCACCTGCAATCAAGATGCTCAGATCTTCAAGGGCATTTTCTTCCACCACTTTACCGCATTCTGCACCCCTCTCGAACCTCTCAGGGGTGAAAAGGGCAGGATCATCGATACTCGCGGCTTTAAGAAAGCCAGGTCTATCCATGCAGAAGCTTGCCAGTCTTATCTGGGCTGGGTCAGGCACAATGCTCAAGCAGCCCTTGATACGCGCGATAATTCTGGTCTTTTCGGCATGTGGTGGGGTGCTGGAATCTTTGGCGGAATCGTCGCATCGGACAATAACAGTTTCCAGCACAACTCAGAAATTATAGCCGATAGCCGCAACCAAGGAAAGCCTGGCCAGCAACTTATGGACGTTGCTCGAGATGGTGTTCTTCCTAGGACTCACGGATTATCGGCTCGGGGATTGGAACCGCAACCGCAGGATGCTAATACACGGGGTTTGGGCCGAACTGTCACAACGCAGAATGATACTCACAGAGTATCAGCTAGGGGAATGCAATCGCAACAGCAGGATCCCAACACCAGGGGTCGTGGACGGACCTTAGAAACACAGGTCGGAGGAATCGCAGTCCTTAGAGCATACTGGGAACTTTCCCGAGCATTTTGATGATGACTTTTACGCTTATGATGGAAACAGATTTGTTAGAGATGATAGATATGATAGATCGCGATAGACAGCATATCATAAAGATAGCATAGGATGCAACTATTTCGCTAGATAGAAACAGCTGAAAACCATAGGATTTCTGTTTCTTGATGTCAACTCGGGTTGAAAGTTAAGGCCTTACATCATTGGTAGGACAATTCCTTCCAGTTGCTCTAGCGCGAAGCGAATGCGAAATATTGTACGATGCAGATTGTGGCTGGCTCTTGACAACCTTTACAAAAAGCACGCTATACCTCATGAGGTGCACCATTCGAGATGCGAAGGTGGCTGCGCATTCGCATACGGCTGTAAGGTTGCATCTCGAATGAACATGTAGTTTAGGGATAGTATTATTTTAGAATGGTTGCAGAAGTTTAAGATATAAGAGGACGTAGTTTCCCGTCAGAAGATGAAAAAAATATCATCAACACAAAGCGTACAATCTCAACTCCCTACCATAACATCAACTTACCCTACAATTACAGGGTTCAACACTTACAAACACAACTACTCAACATCACTCTACATCTACCAATTATTATCATGGGTCTCATCGGTCTTGTCATCCGCAGTGTTATGGAGCATCAAGAGAACAAAGCCCAAAATGGCGGAGGTTGCTGTGGTCGCAAGAATCGCAACCTGAACGCGAGCTACATCGCTTCACCCACTCCCGACTACACAAACTACACGGGCCGATCTTCATGCCACCAGCGCAAGATGGAGCGCCGCGCACAGAGACAGTTTCAGCGAGCTGAGCGGTCACGACTTCGCGCCGAGCAACGAGCAGAGAGGAACTTTCAGAGAACCGAGAGACGCCAGGCGAAGTGGGGAGTACAGAGTGTTGAAGAGCCCAAAGTTGAGAACGTTGTTCCTGCAGTGAGGAGCTCTCAGGAAGAGCCTAGGGATGCTCAGTTTGGGACGGATGCACCGCCATCTTACGATGAAGTTGTGCGAAAGTAAGGGAATGGGAATGAAGCCTAAAGTTTAGTGATTGATTGATTGATTGATTGATTGATTGATTGATTAGCGTTGGAGCGGTATCTTGACTTACGAAATTGTTTAAATAAATTGGTTTCTATGAGAGAGTTACAAGTGCCGTGTGATTGTTTATTCTGCCATTCACTAACACGGCTTCCTCCTGCAGCTCTGCTGTGCCTAGACAAATAGAACAGCTGCGGTTGGTAGCGCTACGGTGCAACCTCCGATATCGAACCCCACGGACCCTGTTCCAACCCCTCCATTGCGAGGAGCATGGTACTTTTATACACGGCAGTTCATAATACGAAATATATAGTTCTTCCCTTGTTCTTGAATTGCCGATAATGATCAATCAGATCATTATCCATTTTTATAGTTCAGGCCGGGGACCAAAAATAATCCCAACGTCTTATATCAGACGATAACCGGCCTCAGATCGGCCTGCCGCATTCTCGGTGAGTCCGTTCACGCAATATTCGCACCTAGTAGCGACTTGTTATCTGGTGTTGCACACTCCACATTCTACGTCACCCCTGTGCCAATTGACTCATCGCAAATGTTGTTCCGCAAAACCAACAAAAAATTCAGGTCCGATCTTTCGGCGGTGACAGCAGCCGCCGCTAGGTAACCTAAACATTAAGATGTACTGATTTTCCTTCTTTGTTCTCACATACAACAACACCATCCCTTTCCCTCCATACAGTCCCCTTCACGATGCCTTCAGCTGATCCTGTCGTGGCTGTGCCTGCCAACGGCGCCGTCAATGGCACTGTCAATGGCAACTCTTTTTCTTCTTCTCGGCCGCAAACGCCGATGACCGGAATGGCTTTGACTGAGTATAGCGCAAACCCCTCGACACCGTCGGCAGAGAAGCAGGCGCGCATCAAGGAGATTGTTCCCGAGGAATACCTTCTTCCTACCGGATACCCTGACGTGAGTCTTATACAGCTTGATATGGCGTCAATTGAGCAAGCTGACAGTAATCTCCCAAGTACCTTCGTCTTATTGCCAGCGCTACATCAAGAATCTACGAGGCCTGCAAGGTCACACCCCTCACCCACGCCGTCAACCTGAGCAACCGACTCGAATGCAATGTCCTTCTCAAGCGTGAAGACGAGCAGCCCGTCTTCAGCTTCAAGCTGCGCGGCGCTTACAACAAGATGGCTCATCTCGACCCGACCAAGAGCTGGAAGGGTGTTGTCTGCTGCTCTGCCGGTAACCACGCCCAAGGCGTTGCCTTTTCTGCCCGCAAGCTCAAGATCCCCGCGACCATTGTCATGCCCGAAGCGACTCCCAGTATCAAGCACTTGAACGTTGCTCGTCTGGGCGGTCATGTGGTGTTGCACGGCGCTGACTTCGATGCGGCCAAGGAGGAGTGCGCAAGACGGGAGGCGCAAGACGGACTTATCAACATTCCTCCTTTCGACGACCCTTATGTCATTGCTGGCCAGGGAACCATTGGAAACGAGCTTTTCGGTCAGGTCAACATGGGCAAGGTAGAGGCTATCTTCTGCTGTGTCGGCGGCGGCGGTCTCATTGCTGGAATCGGTCTCTATGTCAAGCGCATGGCTCCTCACGTCAAGATCATTGGTGTTGAGGCCCATGATGCTAATGCCATGGCGCAATCATTGAAGAAGGGCGAGCGTGTCCTGCTCAAGGAAGTCGGCCTGTTCGCCGATGGCGCTGCCGTCAAGATTCCCGGAGAAGAGACTTTCCGTATCTGCAAGGAGGTTGTTGATGAAGTTATCGAAGTCTCAACCGATGAGATCTGTGCCGCTATCAAGGACATGTACGACGACACCCGCTCAGGTCTCGAGCCTGCTGGTGCCCTTTCCATCGCCGGTCTCAAGAAATACGTCGCTCAGCACCCCTCGAACGATCCCAAGCGTAACCTCATCGCTGTGACATCCGGCGCAAACATGAACTTCGATCGTCTGAGATTCGTTGCTGAGCGTGCCACCATGGGTGAGGGCAAGGAAGCTCTTCTTGCTGTTCAGATTCCCGAGCGTCCTGGAGCATTTGCCGAGCTCATCGACACCATCATGCCCCATGCTGTTACCGAGTTCAGCTACCGATACTCCACAGACGAAGTCGCCAACATCCTCATCGGTGTTTCCCTAACAGCCCCTGCTCACCAACGATCAGATGAACTTCGTTCCCTCATCGATCGTATCCAGTCAAACAACATGACCGTGACCGACCTCACTCACGACGAGCTCGCCAAGAGCCATATCCGATATCTCGTCGGTGGACGATCCGGAGTTCCCAATGAGCGACTCTACATGTTCACCTTCCCCGAACGACCAGGAGCTCTCGAGAAGTTCCTCGTCACGCTTCGTCCCAAATTCAACATCAGCCTGTTCCAGTACCGTAACTATGGCGGCGATGTGGGTAAGATTGTTACCGGAATCCTATGTCCCGACGACGAGGTCTCCGAGCTTCACAACTTCTTGCACAAGATAGGCTATCCTTACGAGGACTGCACCAACTCACCAGTATTCAAGACATTCCTGCGATCATGAGGAAACGAATAAACAAAAGAGTGACGAAAATTCTTGGGCCTTGGTTTGGCGTTTGGTTTCAAAACGATAGGGTTATCTTCAGTTCTATAAAAAGATGGATGTGGTTGTTTGTGTCTCAAATTTAGCGAATTTGGGTCTGTTATAGTTGATAAACCTGATGTGTATGGCATGATCAAAATAGAAATGAATTGAAAGCACTGTAGAACCAAACGGTCAAGAGAAGTTGCCGCGGTTGTGATTCATGTTTTGACTAAACCGTGACTATGCGAGCTCCCTGCCGCATATATCCATCGATTCTACCTTTGAAGCTATACTGCTCTTGAACTCCCAGGGCCATAGAAAACTCGATTCCTCTGGGCATAAGAGACGAAATGAACTACCCAAATTATGCAAGGTTAGATGAGTTCTTAGGTTATTTATTTCTTATGCCTCTGGTGGGAATGCCAGCTATAATCTTTTTTGCATACTCGCCTCAGTAAGTAGGAAGTACCTTCCTAGCTTAGGTATGTTTAGCCCTCCAGTTTCTTGCTCTTGCTTTGCGACGGGAAACCCATGAGTAGTTTAGTAATGTAGGTATATTCCATAGCTTTGTGAATTGGCAGTGGTGTTTACACAGAGTGAAAACTATACTAGCATGGTATTTTTCGACACTGCAAAATTAAACTTGAGAACAGTTCTAAGTTCCACCTCGACATCTCTTCTGTTTCATTCTATTCAAATAATATCTTGGTAGATTGCCTAGATCGTGATACACCGTGTCGAAACCCGGTGATTTCGACGAAGTCGCTTGCAATGACTCGGCCGGCAGCTCTGATCTTTCGGCGTATTCTCTGGCCGACCTGAAATACTTCGGTACCCGAAAGGCGTACAAAAAGGGAGATGACATACGCATCTATCTTCGACCGCAGTGCGGTCTTTGTCTGCAGTTGATGAATACGAATCAGCCGACTATCGCAAGTATGGGACATGAAAGAGATCTCTCCTCTCCTCTTCCGTGATATTACTAACTTCTGTACTATAGTACTTGGCAACAGACAATCCACTCTTCCCATCTATTGCACCAAGATATTCCCTTATCCTCTAAGCCGCACAACTTGTTATCCAGACGAGCGCCTTTTGCTTCTGACTGGGTTTCGTGGACCACACGACGATTCAAACGAAGCCGTAACAATTCACGCCTACTGTTACCACGTTTTCTTCCAAGGACATGGCCAAAATGGCGCGCTGAACAGTGTCTGGATCTTGGCAGCATGGAGATACCCGTGGCGTCCTCGCCTCAAGCAACTGCATGAAACCCATCTGGAAGATCGTTCTCTGCCACCTATCAGCTCTTCAGCAGCGACTGCGCTAGGAATGCCGAAGCTGGCTTTATTGGATCCAGTCATTCGCAAGTGCATCAAGACGGACAGCCCTAACAGCCTTTTCTGGCTTTACTCGACCATCGACGATTGTGCAAAGAAGATGGCTATCGCCGTGCAGAAAAGCCAAAGTGAACATTGCGAAGTCTAGAAGATGAGCGAGATCCAGGCCTGGAAACGAGGGGAATCACCAACGAGAACTACCAGTGCTCAAGAGTCTAAGCTCTTTATGGTCACAATGGATTGCTATGGCGTTGAGAGAATCGAGCGCCTCTCAGCCTGGCCAGAAAATGAACCTTGGAGGTCCAACAGTCTTGCCTTTACCTTCTTTGATTCAACCGAGGCGAGGAACAGCCGTGTCCAATTCCGGGTATACTTCTCTATGTTTCTTTTATGACCTTTCAAACCCCTAACATGTCTATCTGTAGCTCGGATTAGCACGTTTGTGTATAAAGCCAAGACGATCTGACTTTCTACGTCTGTGGGATAACCCCACGTCGCCTGCGAGAGGGCAAGTAACCATGTTGCCATTGTCGACCAGCTCTCTAGATCTTATTCTTCACACCGTGGACTTACGCAATACCACCGGCCTCACCTTCTTCTACCTCCACGGTTCAATCTACCGGATCCATTCGCATACAGCTCGCTCATCGACAGCATTTGAGACATATGAAGGCCTCTCCGAGGCAGTTCGGGAGAGGATCGTCTGGGCATATCTACCTATCTCTCCTAGCGATCGAATAATCGATTTTGGCCTACGAGAGCACGTCAAGAAGCTTGGAAGATATGCACCCAACTTCTCCGAGCCCACTGTGTTAGTAAGTCACGCACCCTTACAACGCAGGTCCCGGTAAACTTTGTCTCCTTGAAGGTGATAAGAC